>JAOTAY010000115.1:73906-86813 GCA_025629805.1 Erythroxylum baracoense | reverse complement strand
ATCCAGCAAAATTGAAGAACATCTAATCTCTGATTCTTAAATCGACCAATGTAAGGATCTTGACAATTCAATAGAAGTATCAAATAACTAACATAAGCACATCATATAGACGTTTACCTCATTCGTTGTCGGGGTAATTTCACGAGCAACCCTTTTTCCATGAAGTCTGGATCTTTCCCTGCACCTTCTCGCCATAGTTATATGCCAATGATTCTTCACAGCATTATCAGTTCTATCAGGGAAAAGAAGTAAAATGGTGAGTACCGTTAAATTCATGCCTCAACTGAGAACTAATAAGTAGATTTACTGACAACAAGATAGGGGAAATAATAGTACTAGAATTAGAATGTTTCTATTGAAGAATAACTTGGATTTCTTTCAAGGAAAAATGAGTAAGTATCCTCAGAAGTAGAACCCTTAACGGTAACAACAACATTAGAAGTATTTAAGGATTGAGACTTATCATGAGACATGGTTAGATAACCTTAGCCATAATTATTGTTCTTAGCTTCAAGTTTGAGATAAGTAGAAATATGGCGCCTAAACTTTTAGAAATATTTGTAAAATTCCTTTGAAGTAGGCGTGGTTGAAGTAGTAGGAGCCGCAATAACCACATCTATAGAAGGGAGAGATCGCTTAGGACGCAGAGTATTAATTTGAGTTTTCTTATAGACTGTTTAGTTGGATATTAATTAATGAAACGGAACGGAACGATTTATAAAGAAATAGAATGTAATATAGTGCAAAGTTGTTTGGGAGAAATAAAAGGGTTCATAATGTAACGTAGTAAAACATTGTTTGGAAGATGGATGGAATAAAATATAATCTGTAATAAATGACTATTATACCACTGATATTAAAATGATTGTTGCAAGAGGTTTAATGCTATGATTTTAAAACAGAAATTATGTTCAATTAAAAAGTTACGCACAATTGTGACAAATAATATATATATATATTTTTATTTTAAAATAATAAAAATTTTAATAAAATTTTTATTATTTTATTATTAATTATATACAATTTATTATTAATCGTATAAAACTATTATTATTAGTTATTTAATAAATTTTATTCTATTATATGTGATTTATATTTAAAATTTATTTATTTATATTTTTATTTGTATAGAAATATATACAAACAATTAAATAATATTTTTTTATATATTTTCTATTTTCATTAATAAAAAATTTATTAAAATTTTTTATTTTATTATTAATTATATACAATTTTTATTAATAATATAAAAATATTATTATTAGGGTAAGGAGAAATAATATAAAAATATTATTAATTATATACAAGGGGTTAGAGTTAGAAGAAATAATTGGTATTAAGAAAAATTATTGAGGGTATATTAGATAGTATGTATTTATTAGTTTACGTTTCATCCTAAACCTTCCTAATCGGAAATTTCTTATTTTTATTGTTTAGGATGGAATGGAACGTAATATGAAACCCTCCGCTTTCATCTCATTTCGTTTCATTCCATTATGAAACCTTCAACCAAACGATAGAAGTGTGTTACGTTCTATTCTGCTCCATTCTTTTCGCTCCAACCAAACAGACCATCAGTGAAATAAAATATATAACAAAATAACACATGTAGAGTAACACAAGCAAATCAAATTTTGGTTTCAATTACTTTATTTCAATTTTATTTTATTAAATTTTATTCATATATTTTCGTAAGATTTGTATAAATATATAAATAAAATTTAATAAAATACAATATGATGATTATAACTAGAAAAAAAATATGTTATGCTTAATTAAAGACCCTAGCTAAAGACGAGAAGAACATGTGTATTTGAGAAGATTGAAGGAGAGGAACCACAGGGTATCGTGGCAAAAACTGAGAATTACATGACCACTTTTGTAGTGGCTTCAGATCACGTTTACTGGAAAACTGTGCCTTCTGTTCCCATGGTGAATTAAAGCCTTTTGTAGTGTCTTGGATTTGCAAGTAACTACTGGCGACATGTCTCCTATAGTACAAGGTTAAACCTATTGCTGTTTCGGGGAAAGAAATGTATAATGTCCAGTGCAGCTTCCAACAAAATTTAAAGGTCGCTTTCTGGCCTGCCACTACGTGTAGATTATTCACAGGCGCATAGAAGGTATAACACGTGAAGCTTTGTCAAAAGTTACTCATGCATGGGTCCTAATTTATTACAAATCTACTTCTCTATATGTGTCTGGACTCTGGAGTTACTTGTACGATAGTAGGTCTCTTTCAACCCTTGTATTTCGTGTGGTGCACAATCGAATTACCGATTACATATTAAACGTGATCATGAATAATGTGAAAGTGATAACGATTTAATTGTAAAACGTTTTGATCCATGATGATTATAGAAAAAAAAGAAATAAATGCTTTTGAAAGGAATTACATGAAGAAGGAGAGAGTATTTTAATAAAACACATTTTTATTATAACAACACTTTACTTATAATTTCAGCCTACCATATATATAATACGGCAAGATTATATATATACTATAAAGTAGTAACTAAATAATTTTATCTAAATTCTTGATACTCCAAATCTTTTATTATATACATATATTAACCATAATTAAAAACACTTATCTCTTAAGTTTTTAAAAAATATAATTCATAATTATTCATGTGCTCAATTTAATTCTAGCATATTTATCTTGATTTTAATATTTAAATTTATCATTTTCAAACATCCAATCTTTGACTAATTCATATATTTGATTCTACAGGGTTTTGATCCAGTCATGGCCTAATTGTTGGTACCATGAGCTTTCCATCAGCAAGATACTTCTTTATCTAGACTTCCTATGTGGACCAAGAACCTACTTGCAGGAAGAAAATGCATCTAAGAAAAGGACCAATCTTAAGCCATAGTTAGGGCTGCGTTTCTTTCTGCAGGAACTTAACTTTCTAGTTTCGAACATTTTTGTCTGTGGTTTCATGTTCTCTGCAACTTATAGTACTCTTTCCAGTGCTTTTAATTTGGTTGATATCTGTCGTATCAATCACTGTTTCCTTTTTGGGATGGTAAAAAGACCAGAATGCATATGATTATTTTTCTTATGAGAAAATTCTTAAGCTTCCCGCAGATTTGAAGCTGCATATGGATCTTGTTTGATTTTAGTTACATGTATAAATAAAGGATACTTCAACTTTAGGAAATGATGAGCTTCGTTTTGAATTTCCAGCCAGTTACTCAGTCGCCATCTTATACAAATTCGGACAAGTAAAAGCTAAGTTCTTAAACTCTATTCTCCAATAATATATGATGGATAAATTTCCTAATTTTCAAGTAATTTTCTTATTTTATCAATAAAATCTAACATGTTAACCTTGTTTATATGGAAAATGGGTGTTATTAAAATCTTATAATTTCTGCTTATGGTTTATCAAATTAAAGGTTCTTCAAGTTCATTAGATTTTACTTAAACCTTTAAAATATTGATTAAATATCCTCTATTTAAAAATAAAATTTTATTTTTATCAATCTAAATACGAAATTTGAAGTTGAAACATAAATTAAAGACTATTTTACATTTTCATTTTTAAATTTAAACCGATATTTTACAGCTACAAATTCTTAATTATAAATTTCCAAACATTTCATAATTAGCTAACAGTAAATGGATTATACCTTGTTGCTATACGTTGTATTTTTTCCTCGTTACAATATGGCTGCAAAACATTCAACAAACAACAAAATAACGATCCAGGATCCATCGGAAAAGGGAAAAAAAAAACAACTCATTTTGAGCTTCTCCGACGCATTTATAGTAGTAGTCAAACATTTTATACGACGACATGCGTATAAGTATACAGAAAGGCAAGAGCGGCCATTTGCCTTATCATTGATTTGTTATTTTTAGAACAGAAAATGATAATGAGCGTAGAAAGAGAGCCATTTATCTGACTATGAGTATATATAATCATGATTAGATTGGACCTTTAACGCATAAAATACAAATTCTAGTTTGACCTGACGTTGGTAACAATTTTCTCGAGGAATCATGGAGTATTGGACCGCACTAACTACATGCATTACATCTCATTCAAGATAATTCCCTTCAATACTTTTTCTTCCTTAATTCATCCATACATACAGTTGCCAAGTGAAGACAGACAATTGCGTCTGCATCAATTACACGATACGTCATAATTCTAGTGTTGTCTACTAACATTAGGATAGAAGAACTTTTTGAAATATTAAATTATAAGAAAATTTAATTAAAATACAAGAGAAGTGGATGAATTTATTCTTTAATATTAGAACATTATTAAACTATATATATTCCCATGAAACATGCATAGCATGATTGGAGCTAATGACTGGATTGGCTATTGCAGGAGTCCAATGAACGCTTGATCAAGCCTTGAGACCAAATGTATCATAATGGGATGGGAGTAGGATAATCTCTCCTTGGAATTTAACATAAGAAGATCCGACAATGTCTCCTAGCTGAAGGTTGATGTGAGGATATTGCTACTATGCAATGTCAAACACTACTAATGACTTGGGTTTATTATTAGAAACTATTTAATTTGTTATACAGTAGAGCAACATCTTTTTCTTTTCCTTTACTTCTATCCTCCTACTATCGACCAAATTCTTGATAGGTATGTTTTTCGACTTTCATGATTTGACTAATTAGACAAAACTACTAACTAATAAGTTTATAGAAAAATTAAAAGTTGAAATTATGATTTCACCTTGAGATTTTTTTATGAAAATTGAAAGAAATTTTTAACATTTATAAATTTAGATTTTAATGTCAATATATATTCACAAAAAAATATAAACAATATGCATTAATAATCTCAAAGTTAATATATGATATTCGTACAGAAAAATTAAAAATATTAATGTTGAATTTATTTAGGTTTTTATAAGATTTTTGAAAAATAATTCATATATTTCATAAAATAGTAACATGACAAAAATGATAGTGATAATGCTGATATAATGTGGCAAAGCAAAGGTCCCGTCACGGCGAAGAGACGCTAGATAGACTCGACCCCTCGCTAACTGTCTTACCCAAAAGGACTCCTATAATGGAGACAAACCGTGACTCTTGATGATTCAACTAAATTAATTAATTGTTATGAAAAGTTATGTCATCCGTTCTGATGTACCCTTTTTAAACTAACCATTCGATGGTAGGACTTGAGCGTGCAAACCTTTTCCTGTATTTGCCACTTGTTTAATTATATCTTATATAATGATTTGCTTGCTATTCATTTTCTGTTTTAACTTGCAGATATCCCACTAGTTGACAGAAACTACGTGCTCTTGTAGTTATGTTCTATCTTGTTCCATTCATTCATGAAAGGAGACTTTAGCTTTGCAAATTAATGGAAAGCACTAAGCTTACATATACTAAAAAATCTTTTTAGTAGCCGAAGTACTTGTCCTAGTGCGATAGAAACTCATCCATAAATTTCTTATTAGTTGCAGCGAAAGTGTTTTATTTATTATCAATTAATTGAATCTGATTCTTTGACTGATTTATTTGTTAATTCATTCAAATGTTTTGTCAATTAAACTCATTAATTATTTTGTTAAGTAATTCACTGGAAAATTTATCATTAATAAGCACTATACGTTTTAAAAGATTATTCAATTCGTATTAAAAAATAAAAAAAAGTTCATTCTGTATTTAAAAATAAATTATTTATTAAGGAAAACCTTGATCATATTAGAGTTGTTTATAGATTCTAAAAGTAGTTTAAATTATATAAAAACTTAAAGTAAACGTCAGCCATTACCCAAGAGAAGCTAGTCGCTGAAAATTTGGCAACATAAGAAGCAAAGTCATAAGTTATAATCATTAATTATCTTATATGCAAGAATCTTTTCTCCACTCATATTTTATGCTTGTTTCTCCCACAAGTCAGTAACCATGATGAATAATTCCATTCGATGATGGGCATCGACATCGACGACGTACGATCTAATATTGTTTAATGACCTGTGAAGACAAGATGCTTTTATTTAGTTGATCTCCACTTTGGAATGAACTTAGTATGACATTGATATATATACCATCGTGGCAACTGCAATGATAAACATATTAATTAAAGGTGTTATTAAGTGTTCCAAACTATATTGAGGTCTATGCTAAATGGTCAAAAATTTTCATGATGAATAAAAAAAAAGTTAAATTAAGGTAATTCAATTATTTTTCTAAGGAATTGGCATACGTAAGTGAAAGTCTAGTTAATTGAAGGACTTCAAGGGTCAAACGTGCTTCCTCTCAACAAAATGATTAATATTATCAAATGTCTAACTCCTTATGAGGTCCAGAGATTACAGTCCACGTCATGTACATGATCATTCTCCAACACGCAATTGCTTTGACCCTTCTTCTATAAATAGTTGTTCAATTGGATTCTGCCAACAAATTACATTAGAAAGATCATATTTTCCCTTGAATAACATGCTCTACAATTCCCATGAACAATTCTCTTTGTATTTCTGATCTTTCTCCTTCCTCTAGTGGAAGAAGAGACGATGATGGTGATGATGCATCTGACGAGAGTAGTTGGACTATGTACTTGGAGGATTTTTTTGCTAACCACGTTCATGATAATCATGATTCTTCCACTTTGAATGATGAAAGTTCTTCTGTAGTCTCTGATGCTGCTTCTTCGGTTGGGAAGAAGTCCTTACACAGCAAACCAGTTGTTGAGTCGTTTTCTCAGAAAAGCTGTAACAGGTTTAGTTTCACGAAGAGAGGAACCAAAGAAGCTTTCGTTGATGATGCTTTGGAGGATACAGCAACTTCGCCCGCACATAGTTCCAAGGTCTGACCCTTTCCCTGATTCTCACGGTTCCTTTCCCTTTCTTTCAGTAAGCTGATTTTTAAATGCGATGCTAATGTAATGGATATAATTTGCACACAGTAACAAATTATCTTATCTACCTTCAAATTTTGGCTGCTGGGAATAGGTTTATGATCTCAACAACAAAAAGCTGAAAGATTCCATGAGCATCTCCCAAGTAAGCTAAAAACAGCCATTCATTTAACTTTACTTCCATGGTTTCAGTTCTTCGATTGCCTTTTAGATCAATGTTTCGTGTACCTAACAAGAGTTTGGTTTTGTTGTACTAGGAGAAGGGCGATGCTTCATGCAAGGGACAAGAGACACGTGATTTGGGATTTATTGGCAATGAAAATGACACTACACAACTAAAGAAAAGGGGTCTGTGCTTAGTTCCATTATCCGTGGTAGTGAATTTTCTTGGTTGATTCCGCTTTACTCTCTCAGCTCAGGACCACATTCCCTGTGCCAAACGTATGTTGCATGAAGACGTGAACATAAACAAGGATGTTGCTTGCATATATAATGAATGAGATTAAGATAAATCTTTGCATGTACTATCTTCAGCAACCTGTGAAATATATGTACCATTCATGTAAAATACCTCGTTTCATGATCTGGGTTTATCATAGAAAGAAAAATCAAATCTGAAATATCCATGTATCAAGTTTTGAATTCCAGATAATCGAGATATTCCTATCTACAACTATTCGACATATTCCTATTTACAACTATGATATTGTAATAATAATTATACGTAGTAACAATTACAATTTTGGTCCACAATTCAAAACACTACCCTAAAATACTTTGTTGGTTTAATGCGTGGATCAAGCTAATAAATGAGATATGTGGCATTTGCAAGATAACGCACATAGTTTTGTTTAGGTCTTCTTGTTTCTAGAGTAAGTGACGTCCAAATTTTAGAAGGAAAAATTGGTGTAAATGCATTCGTGTCACGTACGTGTGGACAAACTAAATCTGTTTTTCCAATCAATCGTCTCTCACGTTCATTTTTCTTCACCAAGAATGCTTAGAGTCACTTAGTGGGTTGTTCTTTAATTTGACTCACCATCAAACCCCCACACACTGCATAGAATCAAGCTTTCGTGAGCCATAAGCCACATGTCATTCTCTAAAAGTTTCCAACTTTCGTTAGCTTTAATTGATAAATTCGACACACTAACCTGGTATCTACTTCATAATTTCAAAGCTTTCGGTTGAGTATCCGAAAGTTTGGGTTGTATTTTCCTGATGATGGCTTGATATTTTCAACGATAACCTAACAACCCCACTTAATCCTCCAACTCATTAAGATGTTTACAAACCAACCAACCAATTAATTCTTTGTTTATTTCTAGCTAGCTCCCTCTGCTTTTACATTTGACATGTCAATCGCTCGGAGTTTGAAGATACCCTTCTTATAAAAATTAAATTATGATGGTTGTTCTTCGATTACTAATTCAGCTTGTTGATTCAAATTCCATCACTCAAAATATTTATTGTAAATATCTGACTCTTATTTCGATATATATCTTTTTTTGCTCAATAGTAAAGTATAACATGAACTTCGCGGAGTAATTAAACAAAACATATCTCCTGAGTGCGAAACTAGAAGATTCAATAATTAGTGTGGAAAAGGAAGTTGAATAATCTGCAAAACTTAAAAATCTGCTCAAGTTTTCAACAAAAGAATCGTAAAAAATTACAACTTCTCATATTATGATTTCAAATCAAATATATAAAGTTAAAACTTTTTCAAGATATGAGATCTAAAAAATATTTAATTCATTCAAACAAAGAATTACTAATAACAAAAAAATTGAACACTAAATTATTTCAAATTATTCAAATGTGTCTATGATGCAATTTGAATCTCATACGTTCAAGCATATTAAATTTTGTAACATTAAATCAATAAAAAAAAGATGTATCTTGTTCTATTTGTATGTCTTTGGTACTAGTATTATATTTGATTCCAGTAGAGTACGGTACTAGTATCAGTCAATATTGGATATCGTTTTGGATATTTTTTAAAAATTACAAAATACTCTCTGATTTTTGTTAAATTACAAAATAATCTCTCAATATATTATAATATATAATTTTTAATTTTACATCAACTATATCTCCAAAATCATATTAGTATGAACTTGAAATCACTATCTCTTTATTTCTATTAATATTATTTTTCACATCTTTCACATATAAATAATAATCACATTTAAATAAGAAAAAGATCTTTAATCATCATATATGTTACTAAGAATAATGTAAAGCAATTAAAATGTTACAATTTACATCATATAATAAAGAATAATTACATCAAAACATAATATAGTAAGAATAATAAAGATTCATAACTTCGTAAGTATTATGACAAGAGTTCATGCAACGGAATACAACCAAATAGAAGTGAAACCTAAAATAAAAATACTTACAATTAAAAGTTTTATATTTATATTGGATATATATAGTTTAACATATGTATCAAATATAAGTGAAATTAAAAGAAAATAAAATAAATAAAAACCTGAAATTTCATTTAGTCGAATATCTACTCAAATCGCATTGACTTCAATTTTTACTGAGTACAAAATCCTCTTCATTAAGAGGAGTCTTATCAGCGTCATCATTATTCAAATTCCTTACACCAAGTGACATATAAATATTTTCCCATATAAGATTAGCTTCCAAGTCACTCTCATCTATCAAACTTAATTCCTTAAAAACTCAATCTACTAAAATATTGACATGGTTAAGGCAATTTGGATATGTAGAACTACTTGTTCTATTAAGATTCCCAGTAAACAAATAAGATTTAAATTATTAAAAAATTATATTCAACTTAATAATGATAATAAAATACCTTTCTCAAAGTCTTAAGTTGTATCAAACAAAGACAAATTGTTCAATCTTTTGTGTTCCAATCTATTCGTTTTCTTAAAATTGATGAATTCAATTGTGCTTTAATTCCTTTCACACTCTGTTTCACTCATATATTGACTTAGAATTTGAATACAAACCATTTTCATTCTAGAACACCATTTCAGGATTTGTCCTACTAAGCAATTGTAAGACAATAAAAGTAAACTTATAAACAAAATCAAGTGACGATTAATTTTCAACTAGTAACAAAAGTGAAAAAAATATATACCTGGCTTAAGTTTGCCTCTTTGAAGAATTGTAAAGGATATCCCAAATTCATCAAAAACATTCTTATACACATCTAGTTGGGAGCTGAGGAAATCGTTCATCATCTCATGAACAACAATTATTATAATAGTTAATATCATTTTCCTATTAACTTCAACTTTCTTTGTAAAACTTGGCTTAAAATAAACATTAAAATTAAAAAATGACCTAGCTACAAATAATAGAAAGTAAAGTTGCCTTTTCTATCATTCATTGGTGATTGCAAGATAAGGTATATACTTAGCTTTAATTACTTCCTTTGTCCTCTACGACATCATAAAAATAACTCATTATTGTCTTCTCATCACTATCAGTCGTACGAAGTACTATGACTAAAGCTCATAAACTCATATGACAGATTGACATTAAAACCAAAATTTATGATCTTCAAATATAATTCTAGAAATATCCATTCATATCATTAGACCTAACATATTAAGATGAAACTCGCTTATCACTTGTAAACATTTGACTGAGCTCCTTCTTTATTAAAACAAAATATTGAAGTGATACAAAATTAATCATAAATCTTATAATAGTAGGACGACACAAATTCTTACTATTGGTGAAATCTTTTTCATTAAATTAGGACTCATGCACAATTATAGATGAACTTATTCACTTTTTTTTTGTTTTTTACGTAGTTTCATCAATGATAGGAAAGTATCTAACATCTCCTATATTATTCAACATTAGGTTAATACAATGTGCAACACAAAAAGTACATAAAAAGAATTACACTTGTTTTGAAACATTTTTCAAGCTGCTTTATAAGCAAAATCATTGTCATTGAGGAATTGTGCAATGTTTTTAGGCCCAACTTCATTCATAACTTTATTAAATATCTAAAATAGAGTATTGTCATTTCTAATAAGGCTAGACTTATCAACAGACTTCAAAAACATTATTTCGTTAGCATAATAAACTAAAAAATTAATAATAAACTCACGTCTTCTATTTGTCCAACTATCACACATGATTGAACACTCATAAGTTGCCCAAGTCATTTTTATTTCATCCAAATAACTCTTTATATCATAAACAGGACTAGTCAGAAGATTACCTATATATTCATCAATTGAAAAAGCTTTATATCATAGACTGTGAAAGGCAATAACATTCATTATAAGCTGGTAATGGTAAGATTAAGTAGCATTGAATGATAAATTTGCATTATACCACCGTCTAGTCATTCTCATGTCCACATTATAAGTTGTTTCTTTAGATTTTAAGACACTACGAATTGAAGATTGAACTTTAAGAGTTGTTCATATTGCAAAAAGTTAGACATCTATCTTCTTCTCATCCTCGCATCAAGTGTAACAGTACCTTTTTATTGAGTAGAAATACCACCTTTAACATCTCCAATATCATCCTAACCTCCACAAAAAGAACTTTCATTACCAATTTCATAGTTCAATCTTTGTCTTATTTCTTTCTTATAATGATGCTCTTTAAGAAAATTTTTGCCATTTCACGTAATTCTAACATTTTTACAAGGATTTACATCACCTGTGATCCTAACTAAATGCTTTTTTTAATGTGCTGATTCTCCTACCTTTCAAATGCTTGATACAATACAAAATGGTATAATTCTTTATTATAGGAAACAATCTACTATAAGCCCAAGTGGGATCATCAAATCTTTTTGAAGCGATTGAATTTTCAAAAGTGCTTAAACTTCCCTTCATTTATTTATAAAAATAAATAAAGACATATGTCAAAATTAAATCAATAACTTCATTTCAAATTAATGTTGTGCAAAATAATACGAACAAATAGAGCAACAACAACTTCTCAACAATCATATGATATAGACACACAAGTGAGTTTCATGAAATTATATAAATGGTTCTTGAATAAAATTCAAGACTTAAGCACATTTTATCTAAGAAATTCTCATATTTCTTAACCCAATCATCATAGCGGTAGACACATTAATCATGGTGTGTCTTAACCCAAACATCAAAAAGTCCATTAATTTTTAAACTTTCACAACTATAACCCATTTTATGTGATTACATAATGAAACCATAAAATCACAACTATAACCCATTTTGTCTGATTATATAATTCAACCATAAAGTCATAACTATAACTCATTTTGTGTGATTATATAATTTAACCATAAAGTCACAATTATAACCCATTTTTTGTGATTACATAATTTAAAGATAAACCTCACAATTATAATCTATTTTGTTTGATTACACAATTCAACCATAAAGTTACAACCATAACCCGATCTATTTTATTACAATTCAACTATAAACTCATATTTATAACTCATTTTATATGATTACATAATTTAACCATAAACTTATAACTATAACCCATTTTGTGTGATTATATAATTCAATATAAACTTATAACTATAACTTATTTTATATGATTACATAATTTAACAATAAACATAACTATAACTCATTTTGCGTGATTATATAATTCAACCATTAACTCACAAGTATAACTCATTTTGTATAATGACATAATTCAACTATAAACTATTGTAAGATTACATATTTCAATTTAAAAATATATATAACCCATTTAGTATCAACAAATTTGTAACAATATATAATCCAATTTGTGCACAAAATAAACAATCCAAAACATTCATATAACCAACCATTGTTATCGTTATTTTGCCATTCTTACTGTGTTTCGATCACTAATGTTAATCTTTCATTCACTAATTCTTCACTATGACTTTCATTCTCTGTCGATCTATTTATGGCAATATTTTATTCACTAATTTTAATCAACATTGATGATGAGACAAGATTTTTTCTTTCGACCATCTTTCGATTATTAATACGATATATAAGGACCACTACTACAAATAGTACTACACCCTTGATCGTGAAATATCGAGTGCTTGTTGAACT
>JAOTAY010000115.1:49245-73806 GCA_025629805.1 Erythroxylum baracoense | reverse complement strand
AATAAAAATATAAATAAATTATTTTTAAATATAAATCACATAGAATAGAATAAAATAAATTTTAATATAATATAATATAATTTATTAGATAATTAATAATAATAATTTTATATAATTAATAATAAATTGTATATAATTAATAATAAAATAATAAATCTTCTGCAATAATCATTTTAATATAAAGGGTATAATAGTCATTTACTATACATTCCATTCCATCCATCTTCTAAATAACATTTCACCACATTACATTATGAACCCTTCCATCCCTTCCAAATAACGTTTCACTGTATTATATTTTATTCTATTATAAACTGTTCCATTCCGTTTCGTTTTATTGTATTCCATTCCATTAATTAACATTCAACCAAACAAGCCTCAAGGCTCTCAATCTTCGGTTGTTTGCTTTTGGATAACGTGACAGTGTTCGGTCTTCCTGAAAAGTCAAAGCCAAAACGAAGGTCAATCAACTCCTTCCACTTTGGCCAACTTGGCAGCAACACTAGCGATTGGAACGAAACTCCATAAAACACCAACCTTGGCGCACACCTCTACCTTCCCGCGAAAATCTATTGGAGAAGTCAGTCAGACAATCACGCGCTATTTTCTCTCCAGTCGGGAAATGAATAATCATATATTTTAAAGAAAGAATTGGTCAAACATAATTCAACAAAAATAGAAACCTAAAAAAGTGTAAAAGAAGAAGAGAAAACGTCTAATTAGATTAAACAAGAAATTGGAGACATAATTAACTATAGAATGAGACAATAACATGTCTTAAGACATCATTAACAAGTACTAACCACCCAACATGTCAGTACCTAAATTATAGTTATTACGTTTTAGGCTACTGCCGATAAGATCTCTCCGGCATTGTTATTCGCATAAACGGAAAAAGATAACAAAAATTTAAGGTAAAATATTAAGAAAACGGGACAAAGAAAGATTACAGCTTTTTGCTGATTTTTCTTTTTAATTTCATCATCCTTATTCTTTAGTTTGAACCTGTCGTCTCTGTTGTTGTTGTCGTTGTTGTTGGCAGCTCGGTCTTCCATCATTAACTCAAACGCTTTCGCACCCTTTTCAATTTATTGATCTTCCAATTCTGAGGAGGTCAGCTCCTGGTTGGTGGGTAGAAAGTTGCAGCATTCTGTGGAAAGATTTCGCCCTTTTTTTTTGGTTTTTTTGGAGAAGTTGAGGTAGGTATTTTCTTTGTCAATGTGGAGGGACGCTGGAGAGTCTGCGGATTCTTTCTACCAAGTCCGGCCTGAGTGCACGGATGTTCCCAAAACCAGATTCAAAATCAAGGTTCGTGTTCTTTGGTGAAAATTTTCATCTTTCTGCGGGTCTTTTGTGAAGTGCCCATTTTCTCGATTGGATCAAAGTTCTGTAATTCGGTTAATTATTTAGCAGTCGTCGAGAGCCTATTTTGCTATTTTGGATCAATGCCATTTATGTGTTGTATTAAGCATGGTCTTATTGTAAAGAAGAGACGTATAATATGATATTTAGATTGACAGCTTATTCCTTGAATTTTTTTTTTCAACTCATCTTATTGGGATTATTGCAGAGTAATTGATCAGTGGTCATTCCTGCATCTGGGTTGAAGAATCATGTGTGTGCATATAACTGTAATAGCCTGCGGTTGGACATAATCTGTATTTTAGTACTAGGAAATTGAGATACATTTGCGATTAGTGCATTTATTTGAAAATGCAGTTATGAACAAGTTTTATCTTGTCACCACTTCCTTTTAGCGATGAGATTGGGCCAATAGGAGATAGAAAAGAGACAAAGAAGTTTTCGATTCCTTTAGGAATCATCTTGACATTTAAACATAACCATCCAGCATTCGTGGTCACTGGGATATTAATCTTATGTATATGTTCTTTATTCTAATCTAGATGTTAATGATGTTGCTTGTTAATGCAACTGCTGTAACTTCCATTTTTTGATAATATGCTACTACAGGCTGGCAAAACTCTGAGTGCTAGAAAGTGGCATTCTGCATTTAGTCCAGATGGATTCCTGGATATAGGCAAGACTCTGGGCCGAATTCAACGCGGGGTAAGTGCATCACCTGATTTCAGATAATGCAGCCAATCTGAAAGATTGATTCTCTTTTTCTTTTCCCTATTTTTAAGTATCTTAATTTTTTACTTGGTTATGTGTGAATTTTAGGGGATCCATCCTTCAATTAGAGGAGAAGTCTGGGAGTTTTTGCTTGGTTGTTATGATCCTAGGAGTGCATTTGATGTAAGAGAACAGATACGATCACATAGAAGGTAGTTCACTTTTAATCCTCTGCATTCTATTGATGAGATGTTGCTGATAATTGATGGGGAAAGAATAACAAGATTCTTGTTCATGATTGTTCAATGAATGTTAACTGGGTAGAATGACCATGTTTTAGAATTCCTTGTCTCTGGTATTTTAAAATCTTATTGCCATGTCTTTACCTTGATAGCTCTATATATGTATGATAACAAATTTCATGGACACTATACATCTTTAGGCCCATGTACACTAATGTGCTAACGATAGGTCTTCTGACTCATTATTTGCTATGTGATTTCAGAATCTTCTTTGAAATAATGACTTGAGAATCACTTTTTCATTTCTATGTCTTAAGCCAGGTGCTAACATATATTTTTTTCTTGAATGTGGGTATATTATCTTAAGTGCAAGTCTTATCTTATGCTTGCGTGTGAACAAAAAACGACGGCCTATTCCATTTTACTGAACATTTGAAATTTTCCCTAATGTCGCAACTTCAGGGTGCAATATGCTAGGTGGAAGGAGGAGTGCCGGGAAATGTTTCCTATTGTTGGAAGTGGCAGGTTTATTACAGCACCTGTAATTACTGAGGATGGTCAGCCTATTCAAGAACCATTAGTGCTTCTAGAAACAAATCAAGAGAAGGGGCTGGCTTCCTCATCAAATGGTAATATGGATGCAAATGGCAATGCAATAGATGCTGGTGGCATAAATCAGTCAAGTATAAATGCCTCCAGTTCAGAAATGGTGAAAGAGCTTACTAGTCGTGGTCCTTTGGACAAAAAAGTGATCCAGTGGATGCTTACCCTACATCAAATAGGTTAGTGAAGTTTTGTCATTATCTCAACTTTTCTTATGAAAAACTCTGATTATTCTATCAGTGCTCTTCTTTGCCTGATTTATCCATAGTAAAGCACAAAATAATTGGTGAAAGCAATTTATATCCTTGCGCAGTACTTATTCTCATGTAACTTAAAATAATTTCTGAATAATTTTCAGATTTGGTAATGTTGCCTGGTACAGTTTGACAAAGTTCATTCCTGTTTAACATAAGCTCTCTTTGTCTCTCTTTCTCTCTACATATATACAGAGGCAAAACTTTGGGTATAAGGTTCATGCTTTATGGTTAAGTCAACATATTGAGATATAATTGCAGTTCTATATGTACATGCATGCTTCCTGAAACTTCTGTTTACTGTTTATAACTGGAATTACTGAAATGCAAGATAAATTTTGTAATTTCTCTTCAATTGTAATCTTTTTCTGAATTAATATTTATGGTAGGTCTTGATGTCGTTCGCACGGACAGGACACTGGTATTTTATGAGAAGCAAGAAAACTTGTCAAAACTTTGGGATATTCTTGCTGTTTATGCTTGGATTGATACAGATGTTGGCTATTGTCAAGGTACATAATTAGAATAATTTCTTTTGTTATGCAGGCCATTAATGATATTGAATAAATTGGAATTTCATCAAATGGTTTAAATTTTCAAGATTTTCAACTTCCTATTTTTTCCTATGTAGCCCATACATGGTTGAGCAGGATTGCTGAGTGCATCATTTTGCTTTTGATTGGAATATGTACAATTAGATGCTTTAGACATAACGTCTCAGTTTCATGCAAAGATGTGATATCTATAAAAAATTCCTTTATGATTGGGCAGGGATGAGTGATCTTTGTTCCCCCATGATAATACTTCTTGAAGATGAAGCTGATGCTTTTTGGTGCTTTGAACGTTTGATGAGAAGATTGGTATCTTTCTTTTACTTAAACAGTTTTTGTATCTTGTATTAGACTGGTATGTATGCACGCATAAGATCGCGGTTGACTGTATATTAATTTGACTTACATGTTTCTACTTTTTTCTTATGTGCTTTCAGGTTTTTACTATTTACATAAAAAGAAATTGATAATAGTTATTCAATGAGGGTTTATCTTTTTTTCCCACCTTGCTCTCATTCTTCACGTTTAGTCATTTTGATGCCTACCTCCCTCCCTCGTGGCTATCTTGACTTGCTTTTATAATTTATTCCATGTCCTCCAACATTAAAAACTTCTACTTCTGTCAAGTTCTAAATTTTGGGGAATTATTAATACCTTTCATAATTAGTAATCCTGTATTTAATTAGAGTTGAATAATATCCACACCAGTTGTTTCTACTTGATCTGCTAAAGAATGTCTCTTTGTTAATTCTTAGCCTATTTTGCCTTCACTTTTCTTTTATGTTACCTTTTCCAATTTCTTATGTTCAATTCTTGTTTGAATAAAGAGAGGGAATTTCAGATGCACTGAGAGCTCTGTTGGAGTGGAAACACAGCTTGGTAATTTGGCTGCAATTACGCAAGTTATTGATCCAAAGCTTCATCAACATTTAGGTATTACCCATAGAGTTATCTTTTACAGTCCTTTGTATTTATTATATTTGTTGTCTTTAGTGGATTTTGCGTTACTGTTTCACTGTTCTCTTTGATCCTTCTGACAAACAATGTCATTTGGGCTGTTTTCTTAATGCGGCGTGTAGCGTTGAGCTTTGATTCTGTATGATTGGTCAATTGTACAGCTATCTTGATTTCATTTCTGGGGTTATTTGCTTTGGAATAGTGCTTTCTTCATACTTTTTCTCTTGCATAATTGCATTACCAATTTATACTCCAGAATAGAAGTATCAACACAAATTTTGACCACAGATGCACTTGGTGGAGGTGATTACTTGTTCGCTTTTCGCATGCTCATGGTTCTATTCCGCCGGGAGTTTTCTTTTTGTGACTCACTCTATCTTTGGGAGGTACGATTCAGCTTCTCCCAATCTTTGATATATCTTTTATGGTTTTAGTAATTGAGAAACAATATAAGCTGCTTTATGGGGTAATGCAAGTTAACGTTTGTTGAGTCTTGAGGTTGTTATCTCCTTAGTCTGTGTAGCCAGTAAGTCTTGCATTACTGAATAGATGTTTATCTCCTTATTCTTTCCAGCTTGTACAAGATCCAAACCAGGAACATTTCTTTGCCTGCATCTTAGAATTGAGCTCCTAGCAGTGTGTAAACTCCCATACAGAGCATATCTTTGGTTTCCAGAAGTTGCATGTGTTTCCGCACTTGCATTGCATTTTTCTTTCCCTACGAAGTTTATTGTTTTCCCAGTGGACTATTTCAACTATTACTTTTAACTTACATACTCTCAACAGCCTTCATGCATATTGAATGCCAAATTCTTCTATTTATTTTGTATGTTTTATTTACTTCCAACAGATGATGTGGGCCCTTGAGTATGATCCTGACTTATTTGAGATGTATGAAGAAGCTGATGCGAATAGTGAAAAAGCAGAAGGATCTAAAGGAAGAACTAAGTCTATTCGGCACTATGGCAAGTTTGAGAGGGAAAATAAGAAGAATGGGGCAACAAATTCAGAAGCACCCCTTCCCATTTCTGTTTTCCTTGTTGCTAGTGTCTTGAAAGATAAGAGCTCAAAGTTATTGACAGAAGCTCGGGGACTGGATGATGTTGTTAAGGTCAGTATGATAAGTTGGTTCTTTCACTATGCTTTGGGCACCTTAAGGCTATGTAGTTTATGGACACTATATGACCAAGTAAAAAATACAACTGGAGATCTTAAAGACACAAAACATGCACTACGGAGTGAAAGTTATCCCCAAGTTGCTTATTTTCTTTTGTTGTGGGATGTGATAACTGTTACAGAAGTTCCAACATCTTAGCTCACCATCCATTAAAATGCCAATAAATTAGGATTGAAGGTTATCCACGCAAAACTGATATGGATTATTTTCATTCACAAGCATTTCTTTTGTGTGTCTTTAAAAACGAGAATGAACTAGATCACAGTAGCTTGGTCCAGATGTATTTGCAGTAGTGGTGTATACTTGATGTTCAATTCATGGTTTATGAAGCCCCAAGTAGTTTGTTATTGATGGAATTTGGTAATCAAGTGCATTCGGTTAGTGTGGACAACTGTTTAAAAAGATGTGGTCAGAAAGTACTGAAGATACTGGTTCTCAAGCATTAGACAATATATATGTAGAGACGGAGACAAGATAAGAAGGTCTTTAGCAATAGGTGAGGGAATAAGACCTCAAGATTTCTGCAGGAAGTCTCTTCTATTTTCATTTCACTCATCTTTCTTTTCCATGATGCTTTTCAGATACTAAATGACATGACTGGAAATTTGGATGCGAAAAAAGCATGCAGCGGAGCAATGAAACTTCACAAGAAATATTTAAAGAAGGTATACGACTTTACTACAATTTTCATACTGCCATGAAGGTCCTAAAACAATATAAAGGAGAAAAGGAAAAGAAAATGTAAAAGTCATCATTTTATTGAATACTAAACAACGCAAGTTTTAGCCACTTGCTGGTATTTGGGATGTCCATGAGGCCTAAACTACAATATCTGAGTAACCTTTTAGAGAGCTCAATTAACTCTTACAAGTTCTTTTTTTATTCATTTTCCTTTCTTGTAAGACCAAAATTTTGAAGATTATGATGTAAAAATATTTATCCATCCAACAGGATCCTATTTACTAGATGTCTGATTAGTTAGTATACTACTAAATTACCTCAAATTATGTATTAGTTAGTATACAGCTCCTTTGCACTTTGACTATTTGGATGAGTTGGTGTCTTTGTATCTTGTGAAGTGCTTGTTTCAGCTAAGGATGTCACTTTTAGCTCATAGCTCATTCATTGCTGACGCAGGCCAAGAAGACATAGCATATATTGGATGAACCCCATGAAATTTTTTCAGGCCAAGTCAATTGCGTTCATTGATTTGGTGAGTAATAGTAACATTATATTGCGACAAATATGCACTTGGAGATTGAAGAAATGTGCAATTTCCCCAATCTGCAAAATGGTCATGAGAGAAAGTTCATGTATGTGAAAACTAATCCTAACCCTTATTGTCCTCCTTAACTGTGTATGCAGAGCATTCTGCAATAAATTCCATATTGTATTGAAAATATTCCCCCTCTATAATCATTCAATGAATTCATAGCAAACCATTGTCTTGGACAAGACTGAATCTGAATCTGCTGATTCAGGAACGTGAGAAATTTATTCGGTTGAAAATTAGCAGATTTCCTCTTCTTTTTTTTTCCTTCAGAAAATTATAATTACAATAAAATTCCTCAGACTGTCGCGCCGAGAAAGCTACTTTAGTCCCAGGGTTGAAATCAGAAACTCCAAAGAATGATTGAGCCAAAATGCAAAGGAGAAACTATAACCTAATCGTTTCAACTCAGGACTAAATTTCAACTTGGAGACTTAACAACTTTGTTTGGTTGTCGGCCGAACTTCTAATTCACTGTGTAAAAGGGCACTAGCATGGCTTCACACTGAGCTCTACCTACCAAGAAATGCCGCCATCTTGAACTTAGTCTTTGGGATACATATGCCTTTGCATTAAATCATTAAATATCTTTTAAGGATCACAGACTAACACAGAAGATGATGGGTTATACAGTAAACCAGAGAGGATATTGACTAACACAGAAGATGATGGGTTATACAGTAAACCAGAGAGGATATTGATAGGTCATTAGTGCATTATCATCCCAAATATGAAGTAGTGCATCACTGTTATCAATAAAAATGTTTATAAGATAAATATTACAATAAGAGTTACATATCTTAAAGATTTAAAAATTAAAAAACATAATTGATTTAGAAAAATCAACCGACTAACATTAAAGTGATATTCTACATGCCAATTAACACAAATTTTATTTTTAGGGACAGCAAAAAGGTTAGAGTTCAGTCCAATCCGACTCAAAATCAATAGATTTGATCCAAGTTTGTTGAGTTTTATAATGCAATTAAACTTTTCTATAAAATTTTGATTTTAAGTTGACCGATTGGTACGAAATTATATTCTAAACACCGATTAAAACTTGATTAGGCTTAGGTTTGAGTCAAATGTTTGTTTCTTATCGAGTTTGAATTTGGACCGAATATTTCATTCTCAATTAAAATTCAAGCCAAATAAAAAAATCGAGTGGAAGTTGGACCTACATCTTTACTCATAGGTTAACAATTTATTTTAAATATATAAATATATATATTAATTCTTTACCTACAATAAATTTTAAAATATTAGAAGACACTAAAATAAATAATGAATTTTTGATAAGGCGGGAAAGCTGTTAAAAATTTTATAATTTTAATTTTATTTGTAATCTAGAAAAACTGTTAAATATTTTATAATTTTAATTTTATTTGTAATCCTGCCTTTCTATGTTTTAGACTATTTGAAATGATTCTTTTACTGCTATTCTTAATAAACAACAAGAATAAAATTAGGAATAGCAACGGGCCGGTCGGATCGCACCTCGACGAGTCACAGACGGATTGTCCCGACCCAATTTTATGTTTTTTTAAAATTTAAAAAACAACATCGTTTTGTACGTTGTCGTCCCGACTCGTGACCCAGTTAATCAGAGTTGAAGTCAGGTCAGGCCGGGCCACGTTAAAACTAGCTTAACTCAAAGATGAAGAAGAATAACTTGGAAAAAAATAAAGCTTATTATTTATTTCACATTGTTGAACTTGGCTAGTTCTTTGGTTTCGAATTCAATATAAATGAATATATCATATAATCGTGTTTTTTGCTTAACAAACTTGAGAAACAATCTCTAATATAGTATTTTAATAGTTTTTTCAATAGCTAACCCAACAAAGAGATTTAGAATAGGAAGTATAACATTTATTTTATTTTATTGAGCTATTTCATAAGAAAAGGGTTCATATATGCATTAAAGTATAGAAATAAACATAATTACTAAATATAAATATTTTTAATGGTAAAATGTCTACATGCCATAATTTAATTGGTGAGCATATTAAACTTAACCCTACATTGTGTAAGTAAGACGTTTTTTCATTGCTTTTGCTTTATTTATAGGATTACATCATCTGATCCGTTAACCAGTTTTAACTATGTGCTAATTAATCTCATCCACACATTTATGTAGAATTCATGTGGACAAAATTAATTAGCACAAGGTTGGAATACCATTTTGGGAACAAAAGATTTCGAGTAGTTATATGCATAATTGACGAAATTTAATTAAAGCATTTGATTGGACACTTGAATAATTATATTCTTATTATCCAGACTACACAAAGATGCAACTAATTTTTGCATAATCTCTTTTTAGATAAATATATTGCTCATATTATGTCTTTCCATAATTAAACTTTTTTTAAAAGAAAAATTATTGAATTTCTAAAAAAAATAATTATTACACAAAAATCACACATATTTTTACTTAATAAGATGAAAGTTTTCTATAATAAAACCTTATAAAAGCTTTGAGAGGTTATAAACATAATATCATATTTAATTTTTCATAATTGAAGATAAGAGCTTCCAATTTGTGACTTTTGTGGAGCAATCCATTGTCCAACTGATGCATGATCCAAGAACGTCAGATAGCTTCATCAACAAGAACAAATTTGACAGAAATTAAAGTCCTAAAAGAGTTCTAGGATCCACCATGTCCTTGGAAAAATGAATGCATCTAAGCAAAAGATATAAGCTATTCAATAAATTTACATTTCACACAATGGATCACCTTTTTAGCGTAAAAATTAAGTGTTAGATGTAGCACAATCACAAATCTCTGTGTCTGAACTTTCTTACAATCTCCTCCAGATCTGTATCAAGTTATAGCAGATACATAGAAGCCTTAAAGCTCATTTTGTTTATCCTTTTAATCATCTTTTATCCACCCCAATCTCTGCATTCATTATATAGACTTTCTTCTTAGCAAAACCATGGCCGCGAGCTAATCATCATAATTGTAAAACAAAACATGAAATGTTTTTGGTTTTACGATGAACTCTCAACCAATTACCAATTGGCTATAACACAACCAGAACTTTGTGGGACGAAAGAAATCACATGATCAGTGGAGATGATCTTTCACCAGAAGGAAAGCCAACATTGCACTGAATATGATGGTTGAGAATTTGAAACCAAGCTTATGAGCGCCACCCTTGATAGGGATTCTTGTTGGCAGGGCACACTCTTCTCCATTGAAGAACACCTTCTTAGGGAATCCATCACCTTTCACTATGTTGATGTGTGGTGTGTGCTTTTTGGTAAAAGATATGACCGATTGTTGCTTTCCAGGCACTCTAGGATCTCCTTTCCTAGTACCATTTACCTCTGCAACCAAGAAATTCAAGCCAGGCAAGCCTTGGAAGAAGATTGTTTTGTTGTCTATCTTACTCCCATTGAAGGAGTACACATTTTCATATCCAGGAAATGCCTTGCCCATTTGAATGGCAGCAAACCAATCTTCAAAAGGAGTACTATCCCAGTTGAAAAGTGTGATCCTGGCAGTCCATCCACTCTTGTAATCTGCATTTACGTGCCAATTGATACTCACAGGACAGTTATCAGGACAAGGCCTAGGATTTGGAACCTTGAATTTCTTCATATGAGCCCAAGCTAATGCCTTGGCAGTTCTGTTTTCGAATGGCACAAGAAGAGCTTCTGCAGGAAGAAGCATGGAACTAGCCTTCTCGCTGCAACGTATATTGTCTTCACAGCCACAGGCACAAGTATTGCAAGGAATTACTGATTCATTATAGTAAGCAGAGAAAGAAACACAGCATCTGGTTTGCTGCGCCTTTGGACGGGTAATGTTGCAGACTACTTGCCAACTAGCAATAGCTGTGCTATAAGACTGAAGACCACTTGAATCTGGAAACTCTGTCGGGTCTACTCTGATTGGAGCTCCACACTTGTAATGAGGATTGACAACCCCCTCAATCTTCCAATGTTGTGGTGGCTCTAGAGCAGTTCTGTTCATGTTAGGTGGGAGCTTGTACACCTGCATCTGGAAAATCGACCTTGCTCTGCTCTCATCCATATAAACTGGCAACAGGCTACCATTCCTACAACAGTATGGTAACTTTCCAACCTTGGAATCATTGGCTCTTTCTTTAGGAAGATCGGAAATCACGGGCTTTTTGTCGCAACTCATAACCTCGGAAAAGTCAAAATCTGCATAGTATTTTCCCGCAGGGCCATACAAGCAGGTAGCATAGTTTCTTGAGCGAGTGTAGGCTCCTCTCATGCTGTAAATGAACTCTCCATTCATCCATTCCCACGTCAAGTTCCAGTGGTCCAGACGCCCTAATTTGTTGGTATTATCAATTGTAACCTGAGCAAGATAGTTGTTTCCATAGGCTTGAAGAACATCGTATGTGAAGGAAAGATCTCCGTTTCGACGAGGAAAGAACTTGGTCTTCTTTACTTTTACCTTGTATTTAGGATCCTTCTTGCAACAAACTTGCATGTAGGTTTTCCCTGAGACAATTAGTAATCGAGAAGATTGGAAGGGAAAGATTAGATTGGAATCCAGTGAAGAACTTTACAAAACACAACAAATAGAAACTGGTGCGAAAAAATAAAAAACTTGTCATCTGAATTACGATTGTCCTTTAGCTCTTTCGTCGTGTAATTTTCTAAAAACTGAATTGGAATGATTGTAAGAGTTGGCATATACCAACCCTGAAATACTGACAACTTTTTACGTGTGATTGCTTCCATGCATTTTAGGAAAGATGTGGGAACGCAATGTGAGCTGGGAAGATTATGATCTCTGGATACACGCAGTTAACTTTCAAAACAAGAACATATGAGCAGTGTACATACCTTTCCTCGTGGCTTTAGGACACTTGAAGCCATCGTTAACAAGCTTGATATCCTTAGGCATTGGCACCGCTCCTCGCTTCAACCCAAACTGCGTGCCGGTGATTTCAATCTGTTGCGAAATTTGAGTGAAATCTCCCGCAGTTTCAATAGCAGTCTTGAGATCAGCATTTCCGTTTCCGGAAAAGGTTGTGCCGTTGCCAGCGGGTGTAGGCAAATCTTCAGCATCTACGATGACCGCCCCGTCAACCGACACCAGAATCTCTCGGTGTTGGAAGCCTATAAACATCTTCCAAGCCTGGAGCTCCTCCGTACCGGCATTGGTAATGGTTGCTGTGGATTTGAACGCCCATGCCTGAGCAGTCACGTTCTTTACATGTGGATACTCCCTTTCGCGGGAGGTAAATGCATAGGTTAGAAAGATACCATTACAATTGTTCAATGCTGGTGGTGGGGCTTCAGTTTCAGTCTCATCTTGAGCATGGCAAACATTTACAAACACGGAGACTAAGACAATAAGTACGAGGATCAAGAGTTGCTTGGCAACTTTTGTCCCAGGTTTGAGCTTCATTGCCAGTTTACTTGCCAGGCAAGCAAAATGTTTCCTTGAGAAAGAGAATGTAGTGGTGGCCGTGACGGTGGTTTGGGGACTGCCGCGTTCAAATCAGAACGCGGCGACTGAGGGAAATGGAGGCACTGCGAGTTCGGGGGCAGAAACCCAATTTAGAATTAGTTTAGAAGGTTAATAAAACTCGGGAGACAAAATGCAGGACTGAGTCAAGCTTTATTCTCTTCCTCTAATTTTCCCGTCAGGTTCGGAGAACAAACCATTCAAGTTTTTAAGGACAGGAGCTATAAATGTAACTAGGAACTCGACCTCTCCTTAATTCCATGTATATATATATAGCTTCAACATAATGTACGGTCCTTATTACAACGGTTGCATGAAGTTAAAGTGGTTGCTAATTTTGGCCTTTTTTTTTTTTTTTGGTAAATGCTAGTTTTGGTCTTTCTTCTGTCTCCGCAACATCTGTCCTAATAATATAGCGTTGCTATGTATCTCTTCCACATCAGGTGATGATGGTTGTAACTCTTACGTGGTTGATTTTGAGGCTAGCAAAACCTACATTTTCTACCCTGTAATGCAATCAAGTATCCCCACTTGAAACAGCAAAAGTCCATCTCCAATGAAAAACGAAATCCTTCTCCAATGCACATGTTAGTGTAGCATAATAAAATTTAATTCATCAACGCTGTTGTTTTTCTCATCAGACAGTGCTCGGGGATAACTTTAGAACTACAAAGGTGCCAGGTTCTTCATTGTTGATCCACATGAATGGGTTGGCAAATTAGTCTGGTGGGTACCTAATAGTTCCATGCATTATTACCCTCGTTTAAGTAATGCTATTTCAAAAGTTGAGAATTTCCTAAGTCGAGATTGATAAAGTTTTATATGAGACAATGATTGTTGCTTATTTATATGAGAGAGCAAATAGATTAACCCCCTACTGTATGGAGTGTTCCATTTCCAAAAGAATTGACAGATGAAAAATGTCAGGTGAATTGATTTCTGCATCATTCACCACAAATGAAGAGTTTGATACATAGTCCTTTTTTCTTTTCCTTCTGTCAATATACAGTCTAAAACGATTTCAGTTTCTAAAAGTGTTTGATCCACCGCCTCTCTCTTCACGACTATGAAACACAACCTGGCGTATTCTAAATGGCAGTCACTTCCTCTACGTTGCTGATTTCCTCAACATACTGTGCTTTTGGCTCCAAATCAATGAACTGATTGGATTTACTGGCTAGGTGCGAGATGCTAACCCTCCCTAGACGCTTAATATAATCAGCGACAGCTTTCATTTCCTCCAGCGAGATGTATATGTACTTTCCTCGGTCATCCATGACCCCGGAAAGTCGCCCTGATACAAAGCAAAGAAAATCCACCGTTAGATTTCTCTCTAAAGTTATTGAATTATGGCAGAGAAAACCTCAGCAGCACAAAACTTAGAAGTACGGAATATAACTGAATACAAGGCATACTAATTCATAGAACCCAGTAATCGCATAGAACAACAGCAGCGAAGTATAGGAATAGAAAAGAGAGGATATGCAGAGAGACAAAAGATACTAAAAGTAGAGATTGAGAGTTAAAATAAGAAGTCAAAGGACTACGCCAACAATTTCACAAGTCAAAACTGAATTTAACAACAGCAGAGGGTATTTCTACCAGATAGATACCCTAACGGAAAAAAACAATTTAACTTAATGCACCATTAAGTCTTAATAAGGAAAGATGTATTAATTCCTAAACTAGAAGCGCGAAAAATCCTAATAACCAGGGCATCACTAATCATCAACCACATGCATCTAGTTATTACATTCATCCCGTTTTTATGTGTTAGAAGAGTCAGTACCTTTTCAGCAAATTTAGAATTGAAGTGATATCCAAATAGACAAGCTAAATGAAAAGGATATGGGTAATGATGATGCTCTTAAGAAGCCAAAATAGACCACCTAACATGAGATTAGGAAAACAAAAAGTGACAGGCACATGAAAGCAAAGACTGGAAAGGAAAGAAAAGGGCAGCAATGATTCAGTTGATCATATTAAGTCTCAAGAAAAAGGTTTTTGGTGGGAAACTATAATGCTGCAGCTTAAAGACCCAAAGTAGAAGACATATTGAAGATGTATGAAGGAACAAAGAAAGCACTTTAATCGGAAGGCACTATGGAATATCACTGGAAGAGTACTTGGGTCAATACATACCCATAGTTTCCAGGGAAGTGATTCGATTTATACATTCCTGCATTACCCATAGGTGAAAATTGCAAATCAGCAAACAGCAATGGGAAAATCAAATCAATAAACAAGAATTTGTAGTCTGATTCCAAGTACTATTAAGCTAGATATAATAGCAAGAAAAGCTACCTGAGTCCGCATCTTGAATTCTGCAGCAAGATCTTCCAAAGGCACGCATTTTTGTTTCTGGAAGTTAAAGATCACACAAAGTACAACAATTAGCATTTCAAATTTGCATGTGAAGCCTTATCCTTGCCAGATGCACAAACAAAGATCAATTTAAATGGATTCAGATTTGAACTTGAGAGTTGCACATTACATTAATTAAGAGATCACTAGAGATTAATGAATGAAAAAAGGAATTAATACTAAAGAAAAGAAACATTAACAACAAGGAGATCATGCACTTGAAACATTTTATACGATTAAAACCATGAAAAGGCAGTTGTGGTACCTTTATGTATTCTACAAAATTAGAAAGCAAATCCTGACTACCATTTTGCACATCATTTTCCGTTGTTCCTTCAGCATCAACTGAGAACTCCCCTTTCCATTTCTCAAACTCCGATGCAGCAGCTTCATCCTCTTTAGCTTTTTGAGCCTTGGCTTCTTCTTCCTGCATGAATTAGCACTATTCCTTCTCAACAAGGAAACCAAATATGAGTATATATAAAATACCAAAAGAAATTAAAGCAAAAAGCCTACCAGCATCCTCTCTTTAGCTTCACGTTCTTCATCTTTCCTCTTACGCATTTCTGCATAACGATCAAATTTGTTCTGCCTTGATTCACGAGAAGCTTCCTCGGCCTTTACAATAATTATAAATGGTAAAGGAAAGCTTGTTCCACCACCATGGAGAATAATGCAAAGAAATGAATGGAAAACCCAAGGGCTGCTAAACAATTTAAACATAACTTAAAACCTTTCAGTTTCAACAATTTTTCCTCACTGCCCATACTTTGGGTAGGAGAGAGAGAGAATGCACCTGTCTCTGTGCCTCTCGCTCTTGCCGCTTCTTCTCCTTTTTCTTCGATGCCTTAGCCTCATAGAACTCAAGCCCAACAGCTTCATCATCACTTTCATCGACATTATCTAAATCCAGACCACGATCCATTAACATCCAATAAGACATCAATAGTCAGAATTTTAGAAGACACCTAAACACATGAATTTAGGGGGAAAAAGAGCACTTCTTGGAGTTAATTTATCTTTCAGGTAAGCAACATCAATTGCAGAGGCCACTTCCAAGAATAACAGACACATGTATTGAATGAAAAAAAATCATTGCTAGTGAACTTCTAAAATTATATATTACGGTTAAAGCATGCGATAAGTTCTAGGTACAATGGACACACAAATGAAGCCTTCTAGCTGAATAGTTATCCAAAGAAACATCAACTCAAATTGCACTTCCAACAAAATTTTTCACTTCGGCGCTTCCTTTGACCCAACTTTTATAGATTTCGGCAATTAAACTAGATGAAAAAAAAATGAAAAACTCAAACCTCCTCCGGAAGTTTCAACAGCTCGTGAGGAGCTAGCGTCGTCGGCAGCTGGTCTCCTGCGCATCCGGCGAGTTGCAGTCGAACGGGATACCGTCTCTCTCCGAGGAGCCTGAAAATTTCACCACTCCATATTTAGAATCCAAATCAAATGCTAAGATCTCCAACATCGAGAATGAAGAAACGGACCTGAGGTTCATCTTGGTGGTGGTGTTCGTCAAGAGATCGAGTATCTTGACGTCGCCTCCACAGATATAACGGAATTAGCATCGCGACAACAAGCATGGAGAGGATCGCCGCGAATATCTCCTCCATGTTGCGTCTTCAATTGGATCAATAACATTTACCAGAAACAACTATTTTTCCCGGGAAACAACAGAGAGCGGAGTGGAAAAAGGTAAAATCGACTACTACTAGTTCGATGAAGCAACGACGTCGTCCAGCTCTGAGGAGCCGTCCTTTTTCTCGCGTACATTTTCTCAGAAGACGATAAATTATTTAATTGCTTTTTTTAATTGCCTTTATCTTATCAGATTTATTATAATGGTTTATTTATGATAAATAAAATCGCTTTAGACCCTATTATTTAAACAAAGGGAGAGGGACAGACAAATCAAAAAGATCCCAAAACCACGAACGAAGCTGGTAAGCTTTTATACTATAAAACTCAACAAAGTTTGGAGAAACTAGCTGTTATTACAACCCCATTTTCGAAACAGACCCTCACAGACTTTATTCACCTAATTTCTCCTTAAGCATATTCACACAACGCTTCTGTTCTCTTACTGCAGTCTACGCATCAGCCGTCTGGCCCGAGTCCGCCGTGGCCAAAATCATCTCAGGGATAACCGCATCATGATAAGTTCCATCCAGAGCATTGGGCAGACCCAGTGACTTCAAGGCAAGGTGAGCTGCCTTCTGCCCAGAAATCATCATCGCTCCAAAAGTTGGTCCCTGCATGCATTACCAATAACACCATTTAACCATGGACAAAACTACATTAATCTTCGACAATTATTTCAAATGCAACTTGCGCTTTACCATTCTTGGAGAGCCATCAATTTCAGCAACTTCCATGCCAGTGACGATCATACCGGGAACTATTTCTCTGGTAAGATTGACTATGGCATCTTCAGCAGCGCTCATATCTAGAGCTTTCATCCCTGGAGCGTTTGAAATCATGCCAATGCTCTTGAGCCTCTTGGCACCCGTAGCACCAAAGGGTCCATCATGACCACAAGAACTCACCACCACCTTGGCCTCCATCACATTGGGGTCCATGCAAGATTGTGTGTCATGGTTCATTGACACCAGAGCCCAGTTGGTGACCACCCCACCCACTCTTCCACTCTTCACTATCAAGTCCTCTACAGCCACAGCGTTGAATAGCTTCACATTAGGCCGGGCAAGGAGCTTGCTCATGATAGTGGAGGTGAAGACCGCAGCATGCTTGATTACTACATAGTTATCTTGTTCATCGTACTCGATGCCAAGTCCGTCAAGGAAGTGATGCGCTGGCTTGCGCACAACCTCACAGACACAACACAACAAATCAAAACTTGTAAAAATGCAAAAGGAATACACACTAGAGAATAACTGCAAGTCCGTCGAAGACTTGAGGAGAAACGAAAAGAAACAGCAAAAGACAAAAACTTTTGTAGAGTCTTGCAATCACACAAGTAAGGAAAATCCCCGAAGATGAAACCCTTAAATCATCACTAGAGATTATTAACATTTCTTCCTTTTGCCGTTGGTATGAAACCAAGGTAATTAAACATATATAAGCTTCTAAAAGTTCCGTTCTTTACAATTCCAAATAAAATCACGGATCAAATAACAGATGTTAAGATTATCACTAGCATCACATCAAAGGCGCAACTGAGATGATGGACTTACCATAGCGGAGAAGAGCTGACCGCCGAGCCAAGCACCACCACCGGGGCTCACAGATTGTTCAACAATAGCCACACGAACCGAGGCGTTTTTGCTAAGCTCATAAGCACAGGAGAGCCCAGCAGAGCCAGCACCGACGATCACCACATCAGTGTCAGCATAAGTGATCATGTCTGTCATGTACCTCCTCGTCATCTCACGTGACACGATCGACTCTTTGATTGGTTCAAACCTGAAGGCGTTGAGATCGTACGTGACGGGAGACTTGGACCCCGACATGCAGACGCCGCCGCGTGTGAGTTTGGTAGGTTGCATGTGCAGGGAGGTGTGGGGCTGTAGGGAAGTGCCATGGAAGGAGTGTCTGTTGAGGCTGGTGGTGGTATGAGATGTTATAGGTTTGGTTGCCATGGTTGCGTGTTGGGTTTGTGGTTGGTGGCGGTGGTAGTGTAAAGACTAAAGAGAAGAAGGTGGCAATAACCGAAGGAGCGAAGGCAAAAGACTTCTAAGAAGAGAAGACGATGCAAGCTCACCGTAGAAATAACATCAGGCGTCGGATTCCCGGAGTGGGTCCCATTCAGAGGACGTGGCGTATAAATATCATCAGATGTGGTCATCTTATCTGGTTCTGCTACGTATATAATTTAATAATAATTAAAGATCAGGACAGGAAGACGATGAGACGTAACGTGAGTGAAAGAATACAAATGGAAAAGGTTGAGGCTGCAAATGTAATGTATGCATTGCGTGGTCGTGCCGTGGAGCCTTGGCAGTTGGCAGCAAGTGGCCGCCATGCAGTAGCTGCCCGCACACTCGCACCGTTCAATTTCACTTTAAGCCCTGCAGTGCGGAAGATGGTCTGGGCATTACATCATTCTTTGAGAACTAAAATTATTTTATCAGTTTCACGAGCAAGTACACGATACATTTTAGAATTGACGATGACGTGAATACTTACAATTTCGAACTAAATATTTATTCAAGTATTAATTTTTACATAATTTTGTCGAATTTAAAAATCATTAAAGTTACGAAAAACAAGTTCAGACGTCGCCAATTTCAATCTCCCCCTTTGGGGTTTTGATGGCTGTGGAGCAACAGTATGCTAATCTGTGAATAACAGGAAGTAAAGGAGCAATCGCATACAAGTTCTGTTTCTTTAGGAGGTACGGAGCAATCGCATACGAGTTCTGTTTCCAGTCTAAAGATACAGAATTAAAGTAATTCCTAAAACAACAAACTCTTTACCAACTGCCAGATACCGTTGCTCCACTTCTTGCCTCAGAATTATACACATGATACCTATAGGCCCTCAAAATGACAATTTGTATGTAATGCACGTTCAATTACACGCAAAGAGAAACATGGTGGTGAAATTCATGAGGCTGAATTAAGATAGCATTTCATCAGAACAAAGTCGCAATACAAAAATATTCCCAACAACAAACTACTTAATTTAAGATGGTTCAAGTTACAGGAACTGCAACAAACGCCATTTCCCCACATTACACGAACCCAACACAACTAAAATACTAACAACAACGATATATAATCCCACACACAAACGACTCAACATATAACAGCTTGCATATATTCTTTAACTGATACCAGAGTCATGCACTGCGATGATGTTTCCACTGCTCAGAAACCATGAATTTTGATATTATCCTTCTTCACTATACCGGCCTGTCAATAAGAGCTGTATTATGATATATGCCAAAAACGCCCAACTAAAAGAGGATGCGAGCACTACAGACAGCCTCAGTCAGTTTTACCTGAACAAGGAAGGTAGAGACATTCTTCCTCTGATCACCTTGAAGTTGAATTACCTGCACAACAATTCCATTGAGCACCCAAAAAGCAGGAAGAAACAAAGTTCACTATTTGGGAAGTGAACACGCACCTGCCCTAGCTCAGGATCCTGTACTACTGTACCATTGCAGCAAAACTCCTTCTTCAGATCCTTCAGTATCTTATTGTAGCTGAACTCTTTCTTCAATCCTTGCACAGTTGTCAAGCTCTTCCTACCGTTTCTCTGCTGTATACGAATGTGCACGTAATCTTTTGCCCCCGCACCTGAGTCCTCAGCATTTGCTTCAGCAAATGGGTCTAGCAAAACAGACCAAATCAGTTAGTTTTCCTATATCATTCAATGGACGACACAGATATGCTATATGTCAAATGTTGACTCCAATAACAAACAATTGAAATTATAAAAATATCAACTACAACAAACTATTGCTTACCAAAAGTGGTAGGAATCTGGACTTCAATATCAGACATGAAATTTAGCTGGTCAAAGAGGCCTGACAACCACCGCGCTCAGACCTAGATAAAAATATACACGACATTAGTAGACCAGAACAATCATAATCTTCCACACAGTTCCCTCTTCAATAGTAAATTTATATTTTGGAGAATGGTGACTGCTTGCCCAAGAATGAATACATAAAGAGAGCCAGGAAAATTATTGAAATACTAAAACAAGAATCAAGTACAGGTCCAAACAGGCGCAGAAGTGCATTTATTTACCCTAGAATTACACTTATCACAGAAGAAAACAAGACAAAGATCTAAAGCCAAGATGAAGAAAAGACATCTGTATCATTCATTCTCTCAATTACTAAATAGCACGATAAGGTCTATCTTTACAATATAAAAGTACTGGAAAAGGAACTTAATACCCAAACGTAAATCTAATTTGAATTATACAGAAAATCCGATAATTCCCAAATCGCAATCATGCACTGAGAAATGATGTAACAAAACACAAACACACCCAAAAGATTCATGCCATAGCTAAGAATTCACAAAAGCATAAACCAATTACCAAAAGCAAAGCGCCTTATAAAAGCCAGCTTTTAGAGTTAAAAAAACCTACCGCGTATCAAACATGAGAAACTCCGTACTTGTTTTTTCTTAGCTAGGTCACAAGAAACACGTTACTCTAAGGAACAATTGAAGCGTTCATATACAATCAACACTTCTTCAAAACAGTTTCCGGCATAATCAAAACCAGATTCCACATAGCTGTTAATAAATCAAAACGAATACCAGTTCGAATTCTCTAGAACTAAATTACAGTCAGAGAAAAAGTTAAAATAGTTATTATGTTCTGGCCACGAAAATACGATCTTTCAAGAAAAAGGAAACGATCGTAGAACATAAAATCAAGCCACAAACAGGTAAGCCTGAAGGTTAAGATTTACCTGATCCGAGGATTAGGGTTCCGAAAAGTTGGTTGCTTCTGTTTCGAGAGAAACCCCAAGTCGGATAAGTCTAAGCTTGTGTTAGGACTTAGGAGAGGAGAGCAAGTTGAGGAAAAAGATCAACCAGCAAAATTGATTAATAGAACTGGAAAAATACCGAGTGGACAGTTATGGGTATGGCACTTCAACCAGGCGTGTTATGTTTCATACACGGCCAGTTAGGAAGGTGGCGACTACGCGCTACCCTTGGCTAGGATGTCTCGCTGTTACTGGTAAATGGACACGAGGCAGTTTAAAGAAGAGAGTAGAGAAGCATGAAGGAGCGTGGAGGAAAATGTTCGGTGAATGGTAAGATTGTCTATTTGTGGAATTGAAAGAAGCCTTGAACCTTACGCAAAAGGCCGTGAGCAGCTAAAATTAAATAAAATTTCATTTTTTCTAACAGATCAAATTTGACCTTTCATAGTTGTCGAGTTATATCCAAAAACCAAAATAATGATACAGAGATGAGAGAGTCCAGATCTTTCTCCTCCCCACGTGGATGCGTCTAGGCCGTCCCTTGCCTTCCTTCCTTCTCATCATTTTCAGCTTAAACAGTACTTTCTCTTGTTTTTAGTTTTTACTCCTGGGACAAGCTCAGATGAGTCAGATCACTCCCGATCTTTCTCCGTGGTAGACCCTGATCCTGAGGCCAATATCGACATTTTACCTACCAAGTTGAACCCTGATCCTGAGGCCAATGTGTACTCTACGTATCGGAGTTATAAAGACTTAATCTTTACATTAAAGATGCTATGTTTACAATTCCATTGCTACCCCAAAGGAGTATGCCATTTTTGTATACAATAACTTAAATTTTCTAATACTCCTGAAACTCCAAATGTAGCAGATCAGAAAGATGAGTTACTTTGAGTTCGATGAGTTATGAATTATAACTTATTTTGAGTCTAAATTTATTAAAGTATTTAAATGTTCATTAAATAACACGTAAGTATTTAATTGTTAACTTAAAAGTATATAATTATATTCATTTCAATAAATAACTAATGGATTTACCGAAATGAATTTCGAAAGATTAATTATTAAAGCAAAATTTTCAATAGTTTTATATTAAATTTAAATTTTTTAAAAATTTAAATAATTTTGAATTTATTATCCCACTTTTATATAAACTATCGTGAACTAAAAATTATTATTAATTAAGTCGATATATACGTGTTCATAATTAAATTACATGGTCACTCGTCGTTATCATTCTTAATTTTAACTTTTTAGTTTATCAAATAATTTATTAGTACACTTAATGTATAAAATATTACACATGCTTACTAATATATAGTCAATCTCAATTTTAAATAAATTTTTTTGTTTTCTAAATTATATTTTTCTGGTCTAGTTGAGTTTTTATTTTATTTTATTTTTTCTTTTTATTTCTTTTTATTTTAGTTAGGAAAAATCGTAAATTTTAATTTAATTTTTGATATCTTTTTTTATCATAATTTGATTTTATTATTAACTAAATACGTATGATTAAAATGTTCTATATTAACTTAATTTGTAGTAAAATTTGATAGGTTGATCCCAACTCCACATACTTCACATGGTTTAATCTTATTTTAATTGGAACTTAGCCTTCTTGAATAATTGGACCTCTCAAGTGAGCCTAAAACACATAGGCACGTAGAAGGTTGACGGGCTTGGTAGGCCAATCCAGATTCATTATGTATACACATTAGGGATGGGTCATTTGCCATTAGTTTCTTTTTGAAACTTGGGTTCTCGAGAATGAAACTCCTAATACATAAGGCTACAAAGATGGTGGCTAAATCGAAGTACTCTTAAAAGTTAAAACCACTCTAAAATCCCTCTTAATCGATCAGCAATAAACATTATAAGTAAGCGAAGAGTAGGTAGAATATAATAACTATAAAACAACCAAGTCACCTAAGCAAGTGTTTGCCAAATTGACAATCGTTTTTGACAACTCCATTATACGTAGACCTGTCATTTGTAAACCTCGATGTTGATGATGTGCCCACTGAGCCTGCCCCTCAGATCCTCTGGCCCGTGTACCATGTTCTTACTCTGTTCTATGACATCTCAACTATTTATTTTTGTGAGTCCCATATAAATAGATGGTTGAGATATCATGGGACAGGATAGGGACAGGGTACACAGACCAGAGGATCATATTCCCTTAGCCCGAGTTCACTCAAACTAAAGGAGTATGATAAGTTTTAGGTCGTTATTAGGGAAGTTGAGTTCACTGGCCTTGTTGGAGGATCTCAACATTGACAACACCAGCCTTGTTTCCAGTAGTAGTACGACCTTGATGATCACAAGTATACGGACATAATGATTCCACAGGGATGTGGACTTAACAACCGCAGGACTGTTGACCTGATGATCGTAAGGATGTTACACTGACAACTATAGGTATGGATGTTAATGGGCCGGACCGGACCCTGGCCGCCTTTGGCCCGACCCAACTCATTCAGGGGGGCCGAGATGGGCCGGCCCGTGATTAGCCCGTCAATATTTTTAAATTAAAAAAAATACAAAACGGAGCCGTTTTGTAGGGCTCCGGGCCGGGCCGGGCTGGCCTGTAATCCGCCCATGGCCCGCCAAATCCGAGCCAAAAATGGACCGGACGAGTCGAGCCAGAATTGTCATCCCTAACCATAGGGACATCAATTTGATGATTAAAGAATGTCTGTAACACCCCATTACCGTATGGTACGCACCGGAACGCCCGTAGGTCATTCCGATACATATCCTATGATAAAGGAGCGCTACGTGCGATCACTACGATACTCCACACGGCATCATATAAATTTGAATAATAAAGCAGTAATTATAAACCACAATAATTTTTAAAACCAAATTCTTCCTCTTTTCATTGATCAAAATCGACAGTTTATACATCATCAAACTGTACTGTCTGTACATACATACAAAAGCCCTAATACAGGTGCTATATGAAAGAGGAAGAAATACATCAAAGCTATCTAGGTCATCCCAAAAATCCCAGCTAACCGACCTGTGAGCCATGACCTCTCTCGCCAACATGATCAACACGGTCAGAGAAGTCCCTCTGGAGCTAGGAGTCTACTCTCTGTCCTGAAAAATATGTTGCAATTTTGGGTGAGTTTGCGAACTCAGTGAGGTAACCATCATCGATGGTTCACTCAACT
>JAOTAY010000115.1:22254-49145 GCA_025629805.1 Erythroxylum baracoense | reverse complement strand
CCCAAGTCCCATGCTAGTTGTAGACCTGTGATGGCCCCACGAAGTTCAGCCGTAAGTGAGGAGCATATCCCTATACATTCTAAAAACCCTCCACACTATTGGCCGTTGCTATCGCGAAGGATCCCCCAGCGGTACCAATGTCGGTTCCGGACTGGACAGCTCCATCGGAATTGAGTTTGACCCAGCCGTCCGGAGGTCGAACCCAACCTATAAGGCCGCCCCGAGGAGCTCCCGCCGGTGGTATAGCTCTCCCAGTCACACTCTGCGCTTTCTCGATCCAGTCAACATATTCCAATACTATGCGATGTCCGTGGGCGGGCCAGTGAAACGCCTCTTCGAAAAGACATTTGTTTCGCCACTGCCAGATATACCAGCAGGCAGTTCCAAAAACAAGCGCCCATGCCAAATGGTCACCTTGGTGTATAGTGCCGAGGTTAGTGAACAGCCACGAGTCGAGGGTCTGATGGAAAAATGAGTTATCCCGCCCCACCCCTGGAAATTGTTGCCAGAAAGAAGAAACCCTGCGACAATCTTGAATGGCATGCAAAGTGGACTCTTCCTGGGTACAAAAGGGGCATTTAGAGTCCGTGACAGTGTGCCTAATCATTTTCTCCTTATTGGTGAGTAATTTATTGTTGGCCAGTAGCCACAGGAAGGAGCGAATCCGTTGTGGACCGGCCCATTTCCAAATCAGCTGCCACAAACGACTGGGTGCTTCGGCAGGACATCCCGCAATGAGCTCATAGGCCGACTTGACCGTGAATGAGTGACTTTGCCCTGGTCTCCACACCAGATGATCCTCCTCCCCCCATTTGCTGGGGGGGGGAATAGCTGCAATGGTCATGCAAACTGCCGCGGGAAGGTACTGTTGAAAACAGTGCCAGTCCCAGGTTCCATCCTCATGTACCATGTCCCAAACTGTAGCGTGGATCAGACTATCCGGCGGTGGGGAGGTCGTTACCGTTAACAGGGGACCCCAATCTCCGGCCCATCCATCTAACCAAAATTGGACCCGTCGACCATTGCCGATGGACCACTGGCTCCCACTACAAACATAATGCCAGGTAGCAGCGATCCCTCTCCAGATTATAGAAGCCCCCGGTCGATCAATTGTGACTGGAAATTTGCTGCTGTCCACTTTATATTTGGCTTGGAGAATTTGAACCCAAAGGTCTGACGGTCGTGTGAGGACTGACCACCCTAACTTAGTAAGGAGAGCATCGTTTGTGATTCTTGGGTGCTTGATACCCAAACCGCCAACGGTTTTAGGTCGACAGACCTTTTCCCAGCGAATTAAATGTGGCTTCGACCTTCCAGGTCGGTTACCCCAGAGGAATGCATGCATAATCCTTTCCAAGTCATCACAAAGGTGCCTAGGTAATCTTACCGTTTGCATTGTATAAATCGGAAGGGACGAAAGCACTGATTGAATGAGAGTGACGCGCCCTGCGAGTGAGAGCTCGCGCGCACTCCATCCGGTGAGCCTCTTCTGGGCCCTGTCCAAAATGTACTGATACGTACGCCTAGAGATGCGTTCATGAATCAGTGGCACTCCAAGATACTTGCCCAGATTGTTAGTGAGATTGAAATGAGCCGCACTCCCTAGGGTACGAACCGTGTCCCTAGAAACATTCTTTGAGAAAAAGATTCGTGTCTTAGCATTGCTGATTTTTTGGCCTGAAGCGCTACAGAACGAATCCAACACTCGTAAAATGACTTGAATTTGTGTGGGCTAGGCTTCCGCAAAAAGAATCAAATCATCGGCAAAGAAAAGGTGGGAAATGGGCGGTCCTGCTCGACTGAGATAAAACGGTTTCCAATTTCGTTGGGCAACCTCTTTGGAAATCAATTAGCCGAGCCGTTCCATGCAAAGCACGAAAAGGTAAGGCGATAATGGGTCACCTTGTCTGAGCCCCCTAGTTGGAGTAAAAGGCTCAGACAGGTTCCCATTCCAGGACACTTGCATGGAAACTATAGATATGCAATTCATTATGAGCATGACTAGAGGGGTCGGAATGCCGATATCCTATAACGTGTCGTGGATGAAATCCCACCTGAGGCGATCATAAGCTTTTTTGAGGTCAACTTTGATGGCCAGTATGCCAGTCCGGCTGGTTTTCCGTCGCATCGAATGAATGGCCTCCTGGGCTATAATAATATTATGCATGATGTGTCAAACGGGAACAAAACTACTCTAGGTCTGCGCAACCAGTGATTCTAGATAAGGCTTAAGCCGGTTGACTATCACTTTCGAGACTGTTTTGTAGAGGACTGTGCATAAACTGATAGGTCTGAATTGAGTGAGGGAAACCGGTGAGGGAACTTTGGGAAGTAAAACTAGAATGGTTTTATTCACCGTCGGATCCCAGCCCTCTGGATGGAATAGCTGTTGGACATAGGTTACCATAGCCGGACCCACCCTGTCCCATTTTTGTTGAAAGAAAGACGCATTATATCCGTCAGGCCCAGGAGATTTGCGAGGATTGATGTCAAAAAGAGCTTTCTAGATTTCGACGGCACTGACTGGAGTTGATAAGGCATCGCTTGCCTCCGTCGTGAGAGGGGGAAAAGCTCCGAATAAAGGGTACAAAGTCTGAGTATCAGTCTGGTTGGTGAACATCTGCTCAAAGAATGTTTTGGCCAGCTGTCTCATTTGAGTAGGATCAATGATCGTCAATCCGTCATTATCAACAATGCGGGTGACACGCAATTGTTTCCGTTTGGCTAAGGTTAGAGTGTGGTAGTATTTTGTGTTACGATCGCCCTGAGAAATCCACTCGCTCCAGGACTATTGATTCCAGTAGATCTCCTCCTCACAGAGGGTATAATGTAAGTCACTCCATAGTCGGTCTTCTAATAGCTGCAGAGAATCTGACGGTTCCTCTTCCATCTTCTTTGGAATGCCTCCCAATCTTGCTAGAAGGCGTTTTTTTCGGTGAAAAATATTGCCAAATTCACTTGTGTTCCATTGCATGAGTTTCATGGAGAACGATTCTAGCAAAGTGCGAAAGTCAGGCCCTGACGGTGCCCAGTGTTCCTCCACTAACCTATCGAATCTGGCATGCGTAAGCCATGCGGATTGGAATCGAAAAAGCGGAGTTCTGATTTCGGGAGGGGCTCGACCGTCGAATGTAACGAGCAGAGGTCGATGGTCAGACCCCAAGTAAGGAAGGGGGGTATTAGTCGCATAGGGGAAGATTTCCATCCAGAGTGAAGAACATAAAACTCGGTCTAGTCTAGCGAGGATATTCCCCCGATGCCATGTAAATTTGGGCCCGTCATACCCCAGATCATGTAAGCCACATGAGTGCACACAGTCCTGAAAATTTTTGTTGACTATCAGAGCGGTTGTCGACCCACCTTGTTTCTCATCATTGGCCAATTTTGCATTAAAATCGCCGCCTATAAGCCAGGGTAAAGTGTTCGTACTGCCAAGTCAATTTAAGTAAGGCCATAAGAATTTTTGCATCGCATACTGAGGACTCACGTAAACCGCTGTAAAAGCGAATTTAACGGAGTCAAATTGGACATGCATATGAATAAATTGACGATGCGCCATTATAAGGGTAACATCGAGATTGTCCGTCCATAAGAGCCATAGACCACCCGAAAACCCATCGGCCTCCACTCGAAAAGTGTTTTGAAAACCCAAATTTTGAATGATGGATAGGGCTCGGCCACCACTGATCCTGAGTTCGACTAACACCACCAACGTTGGTCTATGAAGGTGTATATAATTTCTCATGATTGGGAGGAATTGGGCTCCTCCAGCCCTTTGGCAATTCCAAATAAAAATCTTCATAAACTTTGTGGAAGAAAAAAGACTCCTAGTCTGTGGTGGGCGAATCTGAGTGGGTTCATCCAAAATCCTACTATCTTCCTTATCCTGGCCGAGTGCCTCCCCCCTAAAATACTTGTACTGCTCAGACATCACATATCACTTCCGACACGGAACCGATACGTACAGTTGGGTGGGTTTCCGTTGGCCGGTTCAAAGCCTGGATACGAACAGCCCAGTCCAGTCCTATTCCCTTCAGGCTGGATATGGGTCCAGATAGGAGTATGCTAGTCGGTTGGGCCCCTTCCTTACTCTTGAGCCCAACCTTTGCCTTGCCGCGGGACCCGGTAGACCTTTTGGTCTTGTCCTTAAACGAGGACGAGACCCTCTTACGTGACGCGTCACTCGGACTTGCGGAGAAAGCCGTTGGGAGGGTTACCGTTGCGCCGCCCACGTCTGCAGCCTCTGACAACATGTCGAAGCGAGACCCGCTCCCGGGTGCAACGTCTCGTGGTCTCCGGACGGGTTGTTGAGGAGATGATCTAGTCGGCAGGCGGGATGGTTTCCGGGTGACCTGGATTCAGGGTTCGTACTCGTCACTCGAGTGCTCCGGTACCGGTACATGATGATTAGTATTCTCTCCGGTGGTCTCCAACGCCAGTGGAGGACGAAAGGTAGATGACGGCATGGGTTGTCCGAGTGGAGCTAGAGGACGGGTCGGACAAGAGCCCTCATCGTGCCCCACCAGTCCACAGCGGAAACAGATCTGTGGTAGTCCTTCGTAGGCGATCAACAGAGTCTCCCCATCCAGTTCCACCTTAGGCCGAAGGGGCTTGTCCAGATCAATCTCTACCGCTATGCGGGCGAACCTGCCCCGTTGGGTAAGTAAGGTAGGTTTGTCAATACGCACAGTCTTTCCAATGATGTTGCCTAGTGCGGTGAGTATCTGTGGATGGTATCTGGCGATGGGTAGGTCGGGGAATCGGATCCAGACGACTGCTCGGGTTAATTTGCCGTGAGAAGAGCGAAATTCGGGGGTCCACCGTTGCACGGACAGGGCGTGTCCTAGTATAACCCATGGTCCCTGGGTGAGGGCCGTGAGGTAATCAGATTCGTCGATGAAATTCACCAGATAAAAATCATGCTCCAGGTCTACTACTTTCACGGGGCCGCGGGGGTTCCACAAGGTGTGTAGGCGAGGACAGAGCAGGGAGTAGCCTACTCGGCGACCCATCAATTTGATGACAACTGCTCGTTCCCATTTCTGATCCAGCCTGGTGCGAAAGGATGGGGAGAGGGCAATGCTGCCTCCGGATTCACTGGGCAAGGTGATGATGTCGCCCTCCTCTGCCGCGATTTCAATTTCATGTGGCCACTGTAAGACCGACTCTGCCTCTGCTTTTCCTTGTGTGCCTAGGACTGCGGCATGGTATGAAACTTTTGCAGATGGAGGGGGGTCTTCTTCTCTGTTGCGAACGCGGACTTTTTTGGCCGGATGACTTTCTAGGATTTCAATGGCTCGTGTTTCTGTCTCGATAGCAGTTTGTGTCTTGGTGTCATTGTCCATGAGCTCGTCCCGAGTAAGACGGTGCAAGAAGTTATGAGATCGGTATGTTGAAACCAAAAGTGACGAGAAAGTGGTGTAAATCAATGGTATGTTGGACAGGGATAAACAGTAACTTTCAGAGCATTTCAAAGTTAACCTTAAGGGAACAATTAGTCGACTTTTATGCAACCAGCATAAGATTCTTCAAACCAGACATTTTGCACGAGAAGCTCTACGTGTACAAACCCACCGGCCCATCAAGCCATCAACAGCCACATCAGGGAATCGCCACAGCAACTAGTTTACACGTTCCCTACATGCACAACCCACAAATCACTATAAATAACACCCAACTCTAGGCATACTATCTTTGCAATAGCAATGGCCAAGGTTGCAAGATCGGAGGGTTTCGTTGTTTTTCTTTTGGTTATGGTCATAATGACCTCGGTGGCCTCTGCCTTGAGGGCCACCATTACCATCGAAGAACTTGGAAGGAGTCCCAAGGAATCACAATCACAGTCCGAGAGGTGCATGAAACAGATTCAGGAGCATGAATTAAGCAACTGCAGACGAGCTATAAGACCATCAAGGACATTGTTGGCGTTGCCAGGAATAGAGGACCAGCAACAAGATCAAATCCCGCTCTGTTGCAGGGAATTGAACAAGTTTGAGAGTCGATGCCAGTGTGAGGCCTTAAAGTACATAGTGGAAGAGGAGAGAGAAATGCCAGAGAGAGGGCAAGAGGAAGTGGTGCAGAGAGCACGGACTATTCCTCTCTACTGCCGCTTATCTAAGCAATGCGGTTTCCAGTAAGTTTAGCTCTAGAGTGCTTTCTCAACTCTAAGCAATAATAAAAGGTCCGCCTGCTTTATAAGCAGTTTGAGTGGAGTTGTGTCCTCTTCATTTGCCTGTGTTATATGAATTGAGTATAAATATTATGGCGATATATCTCTTTACAAGTTAGCTGGCATTAACAATCAGACAAAATAAATGGATCAAAGCATCTGACCAACAATTTGACAAGAAGTACTAAGTTCGTTCACACAAAGATTAATAGAATGCACACACACATTTTATTTGATAATAAGCTGCAAATGGAACAAGTCCATATCACAGCGAACACACAAAAAGCATTCAAAGTTCAAAGAAAGACCAAAATAGAACAGTTTATGAATTTATTTATGCCATCATAGATGGCTACTAACACAACCAAGCATGATAAAGATTGTCCCAGGACCCACAGAGTTTTAAACAATTGGCCTATAAGCCACCGCGGAGGCGAAGAACAAGGTGCAGGGTGGATTCCTTCTGAATGTTGTAGTCAGCCAGGGTGCGCCCATCCTCCAACTGTTTTCCGGCAAAGATCAATCTTTGTTGGTCCGGAGGAATACCCTCCTTGTCTTGGATCTTAGCCTTCACGTTGTCAATCGTATCCGAACTCTCGACTTCCAACGTGATGGTTTTACCGGTCAGGGTCTTGACAAAAATTTGCATCCCTCCCCGAAGACGCAGCACCAAGTGGAGGGTCGACTCCTTCTGAATGTTGTAATCCGCAAGGGTCCTTCCATCTTCAAGCTGCTTTCCAGCAAAAATCAACCTCTGCTGGTCTGGTGGGATCCCTTCCTTGTCTTGGATTTTAGCTTTTACGTTATCAATTGTGTCCGAACTCTCAACCTCCAATGTAATTGTCTTGCCCGTGAGAGTCTTAACAAAAATCTGCATACCACCACGGAGTCTGAGCACCAAGTGAAGGGTTGATTCTTTCTGTATGTTATAGTCAGCAAGAGTACGCCCATCCTCAAGCTGCTTTCCTGCGAAAATGAGCCTTTGTTGGTCTGGGGGGATTCCCTCTTTGTCTTGGATCTTGGCCTTAACATTATCAATGGTATCTGAACTCTCCACCTCGAGCGTAATGGTCTTTCCAGTAAGGGTCTTCACAAAGATTTGCATACCACCGCGGAGACGAAGAACTAGGTGGAGTGTAGATTCTTTTTGAATATTGTAGTCGGCGAGGGTGCGTCCATCTTCAAGTTGTTTACCAGCAAAGATCAATCTTTGCTGGTCCGGAGGAATGCCCTCCTTGTCCTGGATCTTAGCTTTGACATTGTCTATGGTGTCAGAGCTTTCCACCTCAAGGGTGATAGTTTTGCCGGTGAGTGTTTTCACGAAGATTTGCATCTGACCAAGTAAGAACAGAAACCATCAGAAATCATAATCAGAAAACTGGAAAACAATTAGACATCCTAACACAAATCAACCATCAACTAAAAAGCCCGCCAGTCAACGTAGCCGATCTTAAACATTCATCCTCAAGACGGATATGAACACAATGAATATCTACCAAATCAAACCAGGGAAAACTCTCAAGAAACCAGGAACAAGGCTAAATATCAAAGAAACAATCACAATCGGAGAGTCAGACCACCTGAAAACCGAATCTTAAAGATACTTTTTCCCAAAACCAATCAAGATCCCCAAATGAAACAGCCGTAAACCAAAAATTCAGACTCATCAATAAAAATAAATAAATTAAAGACAAATTGATCTGCAAAAGGAAATAGAGTACAAGAAAGGAGACAGAGCGAAATCGTACCTTGGGAGTTGTGATAGGATCGAAGAGCTTGGGCAGAAAATTTGGGATAGGATCGACGACCGTGAGCAGAAAAATTGGTTTTAATCTCCAATTTACGAGGATAGGGTATTACAACGCTTCTCTTTATAGTCGTGATTGGGAGTAATTTTACAATAATACCCATCACATAAACCAGTTAGATTCTGCCACGTGTCCACGTTTGCGTGAAACCCCTCGCCTAAACGACAAGAGTAGGCAGCTTCCCGTATCATCCTGACTTTTCTTTCCAAGGCGGATATTATTAAGAGCTGGAGAATCGAACAACCACACGCCTTCAATTCAAGACTTGCACGCGATCTGGTAACGTTTTTTCGATGTTCTCCTTCACGAGGTAACATCATTTGAATTAAAAACAAATAATTATAAAATAAAAAATAGCGTCAATAATTATTTGATCTGTGTTAATATTCAAATTATACATTCTCATCCATTTAATATCAATTTCATGTTGAATTATTTTAGTATTTATATGAAATTTATGTATTGAATTTGACATTTATTAGTCAGTAGTTCCACGCACTATGACAGGCGAGTGGTGGAGGACAGGAACCGTGACGTGCTGACGAAGAATTCGTAAACGGTGGGCAAAGACATTGTTCTTCTGTGAGGTAATCGGAATTTTCAATAAATTCCACGGTGCAAACGGAAAGACTATAAAAAGCGAAAGTCGCTCTCTCCCAAGCCAACGCTTAGTGGTTTACGAATATATAAATATCAAGTGGCACACTAATTAGAGTTGGCCCTTCATAGTCCCAAGGTTTGAGTTTTGGCCTCAATTGTTCGTGAATATTCGATTTTGATCATTATGGGTTTTATAAATTTCAACTTTTAATAAACTTTACATTTTGAGAAATTAAGAGACAAAAAAACGATCATGTCTAAAAATTATTACAAAAGTAACATTAATAATAACAATATTTATTATTTATTATTATTTATAAATAAAAATTAAAAATAGGATAAATTTATGTGTCTACATTATATTTCCAATTTTAGATTTGTGTAAGAAAACGCAAATGCATTACCATAATTTATGTGTGGTGAAACAAAAAGTTTTAAGCCTTTGTTGGGGAAATATTCGCAAGGCCTAAAAATGGGCCTATAGCACATTTTATTAGCCTCAATGTTTTGTTCACATACACTATGAGGCCTGTCCAATTTACGAAATTACTCTATTTTCCTTACGACGTCGTTTTACTTGACATCACTACATCAGAGCTCCTCCCTCGTCGTCATCTCTACCCCTCTTGGCTACACCACGGTCGCCGTCGCTGTCTACCTTCGATTTAGTCCTTTCCTTTCAGGTTCTTATCGGTTTTTGCCTCTAGTTCTTGATTTTCATCACCGAGTGGATTGTGACTATTGACTGGGTTATTATTTACATATTATGTTTAAGTTCAGATCCATATTATTGCAGAAGATCTTTGGATACATTTCTATATTCTTGTTTGATTCTCATTCTTCAATCAATATTTTGTTTTGGCAACGAAAAACATTTGTTTTGTTATCGACAGTGAGTATTGTCTGAGAAATCATTGATGTGATTTTTTTTTTTTGGTAATTGCTTCGTTGATTACCATTTTGTTGATTTAATACAGGGACCATTGTCTTACAGATCCACTCTGATGGCTCCTGCTGGTCCTCGATCTGGTGACGCCATATTTTCTAGTGTAGAGCGTGTGGTGAGCATTCACCTCTTTTCCTCTTCAAACCTTAGCTTTTCATTTTTTTTAAATCCCCGATAACATTTAGTTTCGTGGATTACTTGGAAGAAGTGATATCGTTTTTGGAGTTGATTTTATGATGGGAATTTTTAGTTGACATGGGTGTACCAGTTGGATGTCTGCTAATATTAGATCATGAATTTAGAACGCAGAGCTGTTTACTTTAACTTATGGGGCAATAGTGCGACAATTGCTTACGGATTTGGAGGAGGTGGAAGAAGTCAACAAGCAACTGGATCTGATGTAAGTACATATTTATCATTTACTTAATTTCTTGTAGTGTTCTATTGAATTTCATGGGACCAGTTGAACAACTGAAGGTGCTTAGCCTTGAATCCCATAGCAATTAAAAGCCACAACAGTAGTAGCACCTTTTTGCTTGATAACTTCTTGCAAAAAAATTATACCTACTGTGTGATTACATGGGATTCTGTATTCTCTTTGAAACTCTTACTCTGAGTTGAAAACCACAATCAATTTGTTAGCAAATTAATTGCAGGGGCTATAACATCGGAATAAGATTGGTTGATGAGTTTTTAGCAAAATCTAACGTCTCAAGATGTGTGGACTTCAAGGAAACTGCTGAAGTAATTGCAAAGGTCTGCTTCTGTTATTCGATTCAGCACTCTTGATTTTAATTTTGTCATCTCATATATTTTGGCATCTCTTATCATATTTTTCAATTTCGATTTTGCAATTACTGTTGTGTTTATTTTCTTGTCTGAACAATTTGTTAATGTAAAGCTGGGGAAAGTTTGACTTGGTGCATGAGCATGGTTAGTCTTGAACATAGTTTCTAGTTTTCCTACGACCAGCAGATGTATTAGTCTAAGTGTCTGTTTGGTTCAGCTTTTAGAGGGTAAAAAAGTACTTTTTTTCACTGCAAAAGCTATTTTTAAGAAAAATGAGTGTTTGGCCGTAAAATCTAAAAGCACTTTTTTAATAGAAATTGCTTTTTTAGAAGCTAAAATACAGCTTTTTAAGAAGCTCAAATTTGGAGCTTTTCAAAAAGGCTCTACTTACAAAAGCTTTACTAATATAAGCCCATCCAAACAGACACTAAATAAGCTGTTTTATTTTGAGGACTGTCTACCAAAACTGATTTTGCTGGATGTCCTGGGTCTCAGGATAAATTGGCACTGTTGTTCTGCTGCTATTTAGGTTTTATATAGCAAGACATGGAGATTATTTCCTGGTTCTGTAGTTATCTTTCAATACACGCTATTTGGTTTATTTTGGTTGGTACATGCAACATTGTCCCAAACAATGTAACAACGTAAACTAGTTTGAAACAAGTATTATATGTATGTTAATAAAGCTTTGATACAGGTAGGATTCAAAATGTTTCTAGGAGTGAGTGCATCTGTTATGAATTGGGATGCCGATGGGACTTGTTGCAGTATAATTCTGGAGGACAATCCCCTTGTGGACTTTGTGGAACTTCCTGATACATGTCAAGGTCTATACTACTGTAACATCTTAAGTGGAGTTATTAGAGGAGCACTGGAGATGGTAAATGTTAACCTTTTCTATCCATGTGATCTTATTATTCGATTTGTCAAATAGGACCAGTTTCCTTTCTTTTTGCAGTTGACAGCTTTGAATGGGAACTTGAATTTTGTTGTTTGTGTGCTCTCAATTGCTCAATATCCTGCTCTAGATCTCTCTTAAACCTTGAGCTTTGAAGTTTCAAAATGCGAGAATATGCATACTTCAGCTCCAAGCTTTTTGCCATGCATTGATTTATTCCATCTTCCGATATTTAGGTGTCAATGAAAACTGAGGTCACATGGGTTCGTGACATGCTTCGGGGTGACGATGCATTTGAGTTGCAGGTGAAACTTCTAAAGCAAGTTCCTGAAGAGTACCCGTACAAGGATGATGAATAATATCCTGTGATCCTTTGTGCTTCCTCTGTAGAGTTAATAATTTTGTTTCTTTTGTCTGAAAGGATAACTATTTTGACATATTTCTTCTCCAACATCTTCTTATCAAGAACAGAATAGATTTATCCTGACACGAACTTATAGTTGATGAACTTATGTTTTGTTGATTTTTGTTGTATTATGGATCAAGCATGGTAGTTCAGATTATAAACCTTCCAAGAGTCCTATTAAATTTTAATCTGTTAAGAAACAAATCTTAATTACAATGTAATTGATAGATGTTGAGTCTAAGTTTAAGGGTTAAGATGCTATAACAATGTGACCTATATTTTAAGTAATCGGACTAAATAATTTTAATGTGCTGAAAACTGAAGAACTTCTCTTGTTTGGAAAAAGAACTGTAATTACGTACCAAATTATATTAACATGTTTTAACAAAACATGTTAATATAATTTGGTACGTAATTACAGTTGTTAAGACCCAACAAACTTCCTTGCACGACGGAAGAAGCTGCTTCCAAACTTCCAAGCTAGTTTTGGAGGTCAACGGAAAAGCCGATTAACTTATGCTCACCCGCCGAGTACCTAACCGTCACAACCGTACATGTCAAGTCGGACAAACAAATGAATCCGAAACCCCATTGGCCCAAATCTCAAACCGGAAGACGCCTACCACCAAAGGAATAACAATGAAAAAACGTAGACCGACGACTCCTATCTCCAAGTCTTGCCTATAAAAAGAAACCAAAAAGGGGAAAAAAAGGATACCGGCAACATTCACAAGTTTCTTGATCTGAACTCTGAAGTACATTTTTCGGAGTTTGGTTTGAAAGAAAAATCAATTATGGAGGGTGATGGTTGTGGGAAGTGCTGTTTTAGCTTCATTTTCACGTCAGGCTTAACAGCTCTCTTTATGTGGCTGAGTCTCCGAACCTCAAGTCCTAAATGTTCACTTCAATACTTCTACATCCCTGCTCTCAACAGAACCTTAAACACTCCGGACAACACAACCCTTTACTTTCATCTCAGACTAGAGAATACCAACAAAGACAAGGGTGTTTTCTATGACCTTGTCAATGTAACCTTTTACGACAGTCCTAACAAGAGTCACTCCATAGCAAACACCACTATTCCAGCCTTTCGACAGGGTCACAAGAAGAAGGCTACAAAAGGTGATCCGGTTAAGACAACGGGACTTGACCGGAGAGCTGTTTTGGTTAATGGGTCGGCGGTTTTCCGGGTGGATATGGCTACTTCGGTGAGGTACAAGATTATGTTTTGGAAAACTAAGAGGCACAAGATTATGGTCGGTGCGGATGTGCCAGTCAACGATCACGGTACTTTAGTCAACCCCAAAAAAGGTGTTAAGCTCAAGTCTGATGCAGCGAAGACTAGCAGCTGCTTTGGGAAGATAGGAGTTTCGGTGATTAGTTTCTTGATTTTTGCTTTTTGATTAGTTTATTCTGACATGAGATTGATTTCTTTTTTCAATTTTTAGCAATCGTTTTCATTTTTAGCAAGTCTTTGCTTCTGAAAATTGTTAGTTTCAATCGTGCAAACGCTCACATTCGGTTTCAGGTTCAAATGATGTCGGTCACTTGCAACCAGAAAGTTTGTTTGTTATTGCTAAGTTGTTGCAAATGTTTAAATCTGTTATAATACACTTGACATAAATTATCCAGAGAATATATAGTGGACATGTAAGATTAGGCTATGTTTGAATGGAAGCTTATTAACATAATGAAATGAAATGTAACGTTATTTAGTCACTTGAGAGGCGGATTTATAATAGAATTGAACGGAATATAATAAAAGAGTAGGGTTTTATATTACATCTTATTTTATCCTAAACATTAAAAATAATAAACTTCTAATTTGGGAGGTTTAGGATAGAATGTAAAATGATAAATAACTTTTCACTATATTATATTATAAATCTCTCTTTTAAACAACATTTCACTGTATCACATTATGAACTGTTTCATCCCTTCCAAAAATAATTTTCTAATATCACATTCATTTACATTCCATTTCATTCCATTAAAAACTTTACTTCCAACCAAATATATCCTTAAGTTTCTTCTAGTGTTCGGAAGAACACCTCTTGCCCGGAGAATTGTTAGGTAATAAGTAGGTACTTTGGTATCTGTTGCTGCAAAATTGTGCTCCTATGAATGCTCAGTGAGATAAAGACTTGAAAACACTAAGCAACTAGATGGTGTAATGAACTTAAGGACTTTTGAGTCTACACTGAAGTAAAAGGGAATCGTTTGTATGGATTATTCAACAGAGCAGGGTCTAAAGTAATTCATTTTCTTCAGGTACTTTCTGCCCCTTCAGTTCTCACTTGGTGATGTTTTTCATTCCTGTCCAAAGACTTAACACTCAGTTTTATAAGTTATTGTAATTCAAGTTGCTTAGACAATGCAACTTGGACTCCATTTGTTAGGCTAAGAAAGCTCAGATTCATCAAAATCAACAACTAAATTTGGTTCCCTTTTTGATTTATAGAGCAAAACACTTGATTTACCAAAAAAATGACACATGGTAAAAGATTAGTGATTCAGGTTGATCTTCCCATGAAAAGAAAAACAGGACGTTTCCATAATCAATCATTACGGAGTAAAAGCCATTCCTTCTTACCTAATACAAAATCATTTATGTTCACAAAAATCAGCTTCAATTCTCTGGGAAGGTGCCATTTTGTAGTTTTACAAGAGAGTAATATGCTCCTTGACGACCCAATGACATAAGTTCGCTATGAGTTCCATGTTCTGTAACTTTTCCATTCTTGATAACTGCAATGCAGTCAGATTTTTGTATTGTGGATAACCTGTGCGCAATAACTATAGAAGTTCTACCAGCCATCATCTTCTCAAGTGCCTCTTGAACTAAGCTCTCTGAGACACTGTCAAGTGCACTGGTAGCTTCATCCAACAGGAGGATGGCAGGATTCTTTAGTATTGCACGAGCAAGAGCTATCCTTTGTTTTTGGCCTCCAGATAGTTGAACTCCTCTTTCCCCGCAGTAAGTATCATACCCATCTTTCATTCCACTGCCAGAAAGTAAAAGGAAAATGATCAATTAGGAGCTTAATTTGCTTTCATGGAAACTATTATGCAAAAGTTGTCCTTTTTTTTTTAGTACATCTATAAAGCAAGCTAATATTTGAGCTACTACCTTGATAGATCTTGGTATTAGTTTCTGATAGATTGTGATGGCCATACGACTCTTGACCTTCTTAAAATTCATCACTTAAGTTCTTAAAATAGAAAGTTTGAACATGCATGCATAAAACTGAGAAAGTATCTAAAGTACTTTCACTTCATACCTGATAAATTCATGTGCATTGGCAAGAGTTGCAGCCTTCTTTATCTCGGATTCTCGCATATTCTCCGTACCATAGACAATGTTTTCGCGGATAGTTCCAGCAAAGAGGGTGGGCTCTTGGCTGACTAAGGCAATATAGGCTCTGAGAACCCTCAAATTGTAGTTCTTAATATCCTGTCCATCAATAAGAACTGTTCCTTTTGAGGGATCATAAAACCTCTCAATAAGACCAATAATAGTAGATTTGCCAGAACCACTTGGCCCTACTAATGCTACTGTCCTTCCTGCATCAATGCGAAGGTTCAGGCCATTTAAGATCATCTGATCTGGTCTTGTTGGATATGCAAATAACACATTTTGGAACTCCACACGCCCTTTTATCTCTTTTTTAATATCCAAACCCCAAGACTTCTCCGGATCAATCTCGCTTTTCCTGTTAAGGATTGAAAATACTGATCTAACAGCATTGCTTCCTTTAGATAAATCATTAGTCATACTTCCTGCTTCTGCGATAACATAAGCAGTGAAAACAAGTATCAAAAAAGCTTGGAAAAGGTGCTCTGGAGTAATTAACCCCTGTGTTAAGAGCTTCCCACCATACCAGTAGGCTAATGTCGTGGAAGCCGTGTTAAAAAACTGAGAGCTGAATAAGCCAAGGCCAGAAAGCCAGGAATGTTTAACACTCTCCTCTTTAGGGCCTCTCAAAGTGGCCTTGAAAAGTAGCAAGATTCTTTTCTGAGAAGAGAAGGCAGTTATAGTTCTGTGGTTGATAACTGCTTCACTTGCTAGTTGGCTTCCCTCTTTCTGGGCCTTCTGTGCTTTTCCTGCCATACTTTTCATTATGACAGTCCTCAGATAGAAGCTTCCAACAACCAATGGCTGCACAGCTATCATGATAAGAGCTAGCCTCCAGGAGAGTATGATTGCCAATATATAGGCAAAGAGAGAGCCAAAGAATGCCTGAATCAGTAACGACATCCGGTCTCCCACAAGAGACCGAACAGTGCTGGCTTCAGTGGCCAACTTAGCGCAAATTGATGCACTTGTGTTTTCTTCATCATCAAACCACCCTATCTCGAAAGTCATCAGCTTTGCAAGCAGTTTCTCCCGCACTCTCTTTGTCAACTTTTCACCCATAATTGCAAAATTGTAGTGTTGGAGAAGACCTGTGGTGAAGTTGAGGGCACCAATACCTAAGAAAACAAGGGACAAGATTCTGGATTTATGCTTGATAGCAGAATCATTTGTGCCAAAGTAGTTCCATATGAGCAATCCCACACAGTAAGCATTTATGGGTTGAACTGCCCCAGAACCTATTGCAGCCAATGATCCAATTAAGGCTGTCACCCATTCAGGTGCATTCATTTTCAGCAGAAGCCACTGAGAAGGAGCAGGTTGAGACAGTTGATTTAGGTCATCTTCATAGCTTTCGTCATCAGAATTATAGTGGACACTGAAAGAATATGGGGTGCCTAAGGAAAATCCGGGGCTGAAGGGGTTGATGCCAGGAGTGCTTGGTGCGCTTGGCCACGCACTTTGGGGGCTTTGACCAATGTTCATCTTATGGCGGTTCTTCCTATCACTGTTATCGTACTCATCAGGTACTACGTTATGAGTTGCTCCCTCTTGTAATTGCACCATTTTGAAGTAGTCCCCATTTCTTTTTACCAACTCTTCATGTGAACCTGATTCAACTACTCTCCCTGCTTGAAGAACTACAATCAAGTTCGCTGCTCTGATCGTTGAAAGTCGATGAGCAATGGTGATTGTTGTCCTTCCTTTTGATACATTGTCAATTGCCTCTTGCACTATTTTTTCAGAGTGTGAATCCAGTGCACTGGTTGCTTCATCTAACAACAGAATTCTGGGGTCCCTGATCAGAGCCCTCGCAATGGCAATTCGCTGCTTTTGCCCACCAGACAATTGGAATCCAAATTGGCCAACCTATTAAATCCCCAAAATACGTTTTATCATTTACAAGTACTGTACTTTCATTAATATTTTACCACTCAAAATCCTCTTATATGCGAAATACCAAAATCGTCAAGACCTTTATAATTTCTTGGAAAGCATCTACCACATTTTATAGTTCCGGGGTTAACATGCTTGCATTCTACGAAACTATAGCCTACAAACATGACATTCTGAAAGTACAAGAAACATTTTATACTTAAGAAGAAGGTATCTGAAATATGTTTGCAGAAGTTTTCAAGTGTTTTTACACCAACACTATCTTGAGCTGATGAGTAAAAGTTGAGAGAGAGAGCCTGAGTAAAAGTAAGAAACTAATGGAAAGATTAGCTTAGCTTACTTGAGTTTCATATCCATCTGGTAACTTAACGATGAAATCATGAGCATTTGCATCCTTGGCAGCATTTATCACATCCTCAGTGGAGGCTCCTTCCTTACCAAACAATATGTTCTCTTTAATAGATGTTGCAAAGAGGATTGGCTCCTGATTAACCATACCCATCTGTATTCGCAGCCATTTCAGCTGAAGTCTTCTTATTTTGTGACCATCCAAGAGAATATCTCCTTCGGTGGGATCATAAAATCTTTGGAGCAATGCAACAAGTGTGGACTTTCCAGAGCCACTGCCACCAACAATACCGACAGTTTTACCAGCTGGAATTCTCAGATTCAATCCTTGCAAAATTATGGTTTCTGGTCTTGAAGGGTAACTGAAATAGATATCCCTGAATTCAATCTCTCCTCTAACATAGGACAAAGCCTTCCCTTTTTTGTCTTCTGAATCTATAGCAGGCGTTCGGTTAATCATCTCGAAGATGCGTGTAGCTGCGGCTTTAGCCTCTGTAATGGAAGTTAGATTGGGGAGTGCACCCAGAACACTCCTGCAAATAACAAAACAGGAAACACAAAAATAAAGAGTTTTTGGCATAAAAATCAGATTACTGAAGACTAGTTGAAGAACATTTGCATAAAGAAGTGACTCACAGCCCTCCCATGATGATATTGATTCCAGCTACAAAGACAGAGCCACCTTTCTCTCCTTTCTCAGTCACCAATATTGTGCCAACCCAAGCCTGAAAAGCCCAACCTACATAAATCATTCCCATGCTCCCCATCAATAAGCCCTTGGCAAAACCTTGCTTTATTCCTAATTCCAATGTCTTTTCAAGTGCACTACTGAACCTGTTCAGTGTTTGACTCTCTGCAACATATGAATATACGGTTCTTATAGAAGAAATCGCCTGTTCTGCGATCCCACCAGCGATGCCATATGCTTCCATAGTCTTCATTATGACATCCATCATTAACTTCCCGAATACGAGTCCCGGAACGATGAACAGTAATGTCAAAGGAAGAGCAGCAAGTGCCAGCTTCCATGACAAAATAAAAGAAGATAAAAGGCAGAAGAAGAAGGTTGACATGTATGTGAGGCAGTCTGGTATCTGCATCCAGACAAAGAAAATATTTCATTTTCAAACAGCATGGCCAAGAGTTTTAGATCACTTCCATTTCCTGGCAACTCAACCAAAAACTATTCTGCATCCATGTTTCAATTCCCTATGCTCATGAGGAATATCATGTCTTATTTCCCTTCGATCTGAAGCATAATATGCTGAAAAATTGTCCGTAGATATGCATGGTTTGTATGTACCAAATTCTTCTTGTTGAATTTTCTCCCAGCAATAGAGGATCGGGAGTTGGAGGTCACAAATTCAAAGCTTGATAAGATGAAGATAATTAAGAGATTAAGGGCTTCAAAACATTTGATTTTTCATATTGGATATTAGTCTTATCATATTTTCTGGTCAATCTTTTTTTCACTTATACGTTTTTGGCAATGGAATTTCTCTCTCTCTGTGGAAGAATGCTTCTTTTCACAAACACCGTGTAAAGAAAGCATCAATCGTCGTTGACTAGGAATCTTTACTCCATTTATACACTTTTTTCAATTGTTTCCATTTTGTCTACTTGTTTTCTTCTGTTGAATATATAAGCCTTTGATAATAGCACTCCAGAGACAGATGCCTCTTTTACCATCTTAGTTATTTCTCTGCTTCCATGATATTCAATGCAACATGCATCTTTATAGAAATCTTTCCTTGTGGAGTTTTGAGTCTCAATTCTTGGATTTTAAGTGAAACTTTATGGGAGCAAGAAATACGCAGAAACTCTCACCTTCTCACATATTGCAACTTGGATTGAGTTGGCATCACTTGAGACGGTAGACACAACTTGAAAAGTTGTAGAAGAACCAGCTTCCTGGGTGTCAAAGAAACCAACTTCTTGTCTAAGAACTGATTTCAGATATTCCGTTCTCATCCTTGAAGTCTGCCGTTCAGCAGTCCTTGTCCAACATACGCCTTCTGTAATAATGGAAGTGAACAGAATAGATTCTCACGAGTTTCTCAAGTACGAGTAACGCCACAATTATATAGTTCTGTTTACTAATCCGTATCCAGTATTTCATGTTCTAGATCAGAGCTATCAGGACCAAACTTACCGACAAAAGCAGAAAATCCAACAGCAAGAGCAACATACAGCAGCTTGAGTGAATACTGGCAAAATTGGAATAAACAGAATGACGATCAGAACATGAAAATAAATAATATCATCATAGATAAGAAATTGTTTTGGACGAAAGGAACATGGAATTTGAAAGTTTTGGTCCAAGTTTCAGCCTGAATAGATACCATTTCCGGTCCAAATTAGAGGAAACAAAATACAAGATTGAAAGAAACGAAAATTCAGATCACTTCTAATCTCTCTAAATGCCTTCTTATCAATATGGAAAAACATGCATAGACTTTTATCATAACTGCGGCATACGTCAGTATTCGGGAATGAAAATAAAAGTTTCAAGTATATTTCTCCCTAGCATTTCATACTGCTCAAGCAACAGATTCCATGGCCTATATGTATAGCAAGCAGAAAGAGATATATGCACGTACTAATCAGTAAAAGAATTACTCAAGATATTATACGTTTGCAACTGTTACAGTATGAAGCGAGCTAATGCTTTAAATTCCTTACGAAATCCTTAATTTAACAGTGATTTAGCTGACTCTATTCTTTCTCCATAGCATATATGAAGCCAACCGCCAAATTATTATATCCCTTCAACATAACAGAACTATGATAGGATTCTGAAAAGAGATGTTGCACTTCTTCGTCATCATGATTTTCTGTAAATTGCTTAGTTCAACTCGTGTCATTAACATATTCCAAAATGGTTCTTCTACAAGAGGACTAAGAGAAGGCCTACACTGCTTACCTCATTTACAGTGTGTATAGACAAAGAACTACCAGTGCTTCCATATTCATTAATTACATGGCTAAGAACAAACATCATAAGAGGGTATTGCATCCCATCTCCAATGCTGCCCAAAGTCCCAAAGAACATCAACAATTTGTCTGTGCCATCTGCATATCTAAACATGCTATCTTCACCCCCCATTGCGCTTATGCTCCTTCCGTTTGAGCTATGTATGAAGTTCCAAGGATTTTTTGGTTCATTAATTCTTCTATGAAACTTATCGACAGATTGCTTTATATACACGTTATTAGAAAGAAACAGCAGCTTAATCATGCAGGCCTCTGTCTCTTTCGTTGTTCCTATCAATGGTTTTGCCAATTCCGAATACATTAAAAACCGATAGTAATTTAAATTAGCCGGCTCCAATTTGATCATACATTCCATTGCCAGCTCTGTCGAAGGTATTTTATTTATCCTTCGACACGGCTGCAAGTGCTTTTAAATTCTTTCTTAGCATTTTTGTACGTTCCAAAGGCTAAAGATAATTAAGATATAAAAAACCAATCTAATAAGACTTTGGTTTAGAAATTCTATGCTATGATTAATCAAATATGCTTATGCATTGTTATGCACCGAAAGTATAGAACCAACTCTACACATACAAAATATTTAACTCATTCATGCTTAACATGTCATTTGGTCTCACACTCTGCCTTCTGCTGGACCTCCTGCCAAAGATATAACAACAAGTTGCATATTATTATCGAAATCCAATATTGTTAAATCTTTATAGTGTCCTCTGTTGGGAGCAAAACACCTACTTCGTTCTTTCCGCTAATTATTCTTTCTTTTATAGACAAGGGATGTTGCAGTCGAAATCCTCATAGGTAGGACCATCCATCATGTATCAACTGACTAGTAGGCTTAGGACGTGTGTCTGTAGGAATTTTTTTACTATTTTCCAAATAAAGATATTGAATGAGTCAATTTAAGTTTGTGATAGCAAATTTGAAAGTGACCTTTGACTTTTTGCAGCAGAAAGCCTCGGCATATGGACATCTCAGATGAAATGTCTGTATAGCTACGAATCTGAAAAGTTGCTTGGAATTTTCTCCATGAATCATGTTTCTAGAGTATAAAATCAACTTCCATTATACTTTCATTTGGCATTGTTCCTTCTCATTATGATTCCACTTTTTTTTTTTCCCTTTCTTGGGATCTTCTCTTATGCAGCTGTATCATGGGTTGCAGCTTGCAGGCAATGTCTCACTTGAAGATGGGGTTCTTAACAGTTTCAGGTTATGGAAGATGGGGATCATAAGAGATAGGAATGCATAGCCTTTTTAACTCCAATAAAACAAAGAAAAAGTTGAGTTTTGTGAATCTTATAAATTAATCTAAAGCTGAAAGGGATAGGAATGCATGTAATGTAGTGCATAAATCAAGCCAAAGTCATGCTACCTTGTAGGAATACTTCTTGTGTCGAGGTTACTGAGAACTAAGCTGTCATCCATTTATCATATTGTTTGTAGGAATCTAAACGCTTCTGTGGAGCTTGCAACCTCAGAATAATCGCATCACCTATTATATTTTATATCTTCCAAGTAAGCTACTATCAGAGTGATAGCTAGTCATTCTCACCTGTTACTTTCTATATAGGCGAATTATCATGATTAACTTTCAGAGTGACAGCTACTAGCCATCCTCGAAACTACTTACTTTTGTGATTATTATCTGGAGAATTCACTTGTATTGAGAAGGAAGGAATCTATACATTGAAGAGGCTTTGTATACACTCAAAGTACACAATTGGTTATTTACATGAAAGGATATTCCAAGTTGAGGAACAAAATCCACTCACAATGTTAGGTGAAATTTTACAAGGGAATGGTGATTGACCATTTGGATCCCAGAAAGTTTTTGGAAGACCTTTATAAATTTTCCACTCTTATTTTTCAAATAAGTCTCCACATACTATCATTCCTAATGACTGAGTCAGCAAAATTCTAATCACTGATAAAGAATTAGAACAGGTTTTAATGCCATGATCCGTCTCATGTAATTAATATCCTAGATTCGAGGCTCTCAACAGAAGGAAATCAATCTTTATCAAGTTTAATAGTAGTATAAACATAGATAGCACATTATCATAAGCAAGTCATTGTCGCTTAAAGAAACCATTCAAAATTTTGGCTTAACCGTTGCAAGCAGTAGTCAAACTTAGAAACCATTGAAAATTTTGGTTAACTGTTACAAGCAGTAGTCAAACTTGCTCAACTCAAATTTCAACATCAGCATTATTTGAATATATTGATTACTAATATAACCCTGTGTTGAATATCGGAATCAACTAGCTTCATTGGAGTCTAGATTCTCTGCCTGATATAACTCTGTCTTATTCTGTCTAGCTCAAAAAACGTTGTCGTTATTCTTAAATTTTAAACACTTTGTTACTCTTCCCAAAATGCGTAGCTTATGAGCCAAGCCAACCCAGTCGATATCTTCTGTCATCTTCTTCGTATCACTATAGAAATCTCACTCTCTTCTCTTCGCCTCTTTCCTACCCTTGTAAATTTATCACAGAATTAGGGAGAAGGATGGAGCATAAATAATAATGAAGCATTGGCAGTGCCGACGTCCTCTGTTATTCTCTTTGTAACAATACAGAAGTCACCCTGTTACCGTAGTGATTTGTTTATGAGACAAAGATGGAGCAGTAATCCTTTCTAAATTTATATGCTGCATGGCCTGTTCAACTATTGCACGACTGTGCAACCTAACTTCCGGCCGTGCAATGCCGTGAGTTTTCAATTTGTATGGAAGAATAACCATTATTTTGAATTAATTAATACAATTATACTACTATTGTAACGTTAACATAAAATGTAATAATTGAAATGAAGAAATAAATGTAAAAAAGAGTGGATATTAGCGATAAAATTTTTTATATTTATTTATTTATGCATTAACGAATTAAAATGAAAATCAACAAATTAAAAAAATGCAATATTAATAAATTCATTACAAATAAGATTACCATAATGATGATGATTGTAATTGATAATTTTTTGTCATTTCCAAAGCAATGTTTAACTAAGATTTCCTGCCATTTAACTTACTTGTTTCTATACTTGTTTGTTATCCGATTTTCATATTTGTGAAACTTTTTTTTCTCACAAAGCAAATTAACTTTGTTGGTAAAGAAAGAGAAGATCACAACAGGGAAAGAAAGATAATATTTTGACAAATTTAATTTGCTGGTAAAGAATTAGAAGATCACAGCAGGGGAAAAAAGGTAATATTTTGACGAATTTCAAGTATCTTCTCAAGTAAGTTTTGTTTGTTAGTTGTTTTATTATCATTCCCTCTCTCTTTATCTCTTTTTGTCTCTCTCTTTAAGCAATTCTTGAGCTTACTTATTTTTATTACCATTCCCTCTTTCTGTATCTCCATCTATGTCTCTAAGCAATTCTTGATGAATGACTCAACAGACCCAACTGACTCTGTTATTGAAAATACATCATTTTGTTTATTTACTTTTATTATTAAATTTAATGTGGAGAGATATAAGGTACTTTAGTCGTTGCCACTACTGGTTGTTACTGAATGTGTTATTTATGTTTTCCTTAGAGTAAGTGTTGAAAATATTGGGAATTCATTGGTATCTAACTTTTTTGTTTCTGTTTATAGTTTCTATTTATACATATACGTGAGTGATAATTAATGTATATTGTAAAGGTTAAATTGTTTAATATTGACTTATGGTTAAGGCCTTCTAAAACATATCATTCATTTTGTGGGAAGAATTTACCGTGAAACCTTTAATTCTTCAATTACTTTTTATGTTATAGGAATTAAATAAGGTATGCATGGAAAATTAAAATACCTCATAGTATTTTTTAGAACACTCCTTTTTCATTGTATTAATAAGTTTATCTAAAAATAATGCAATACTGATACTTCATTTGTGAATTTGCTAGGTGTAGAAATGGAAGGTAGATATATTCCATACCATCGATTAGATTATAAAATTGAGAAGGAATAGCATAAGAATGATATTGGCATTGGCAATGAGAGTAGAAATATGAATTCAACTGATTTGGCTAGCAATAAGACTCGAAGTATGAATTCAATTGATTTGGTTGCCAATGAGACTCGTGCTATAAATTCAACTAATTTGGTGAATTCAAATTATAAGGAGAATTTAAAAAAGGTTCATTCATCTATTACAAGAGAGTTAATATCAAAATTTGGCATGGAGTTTAAGACGGAAGACGAAACTTATCAATTTTATTTAATTTATGCCAAACATGTGGGTTTTGGAATAAGAAGAAGCGAAAGTCACAAAGATAAATCTGGTAAATTGATTTTTAGGCTTTTTTGTTGTAGTATTGAAGGTAAAAGGATGTCAGATAAAAGAGATTTGTATGTAAAAGCTTCATGTTCAGAAACAAGATTTAATTGTGAGGTAAGAATGAAAGTTAACAGTATGAAAACTGGAAAATTTCAAGTGATTCAATTTGTCAAGGATCACAATCAATACCTTTCAAGTCCTAACAAAATGCATTTGTATAGAAGTCACAGAAAGATATCTTCAACTGCAGCAACGCAAATTGAAATGGCTAATGATGTGGGAATTATACCAAAAGCATCTCATGATCTTATGGTGAGACAAGTAGGTGAGAAAAATAATCTTAGGTTTATTTCGGAGGATTACAAGAATTATTTAAGATCTAAAAGAACAAGAGACATGAAAAAGGGAAATACAAGTGGCATGTTAGAATATTAGTATAAAATGCAAGTTAAAGATCCTAATTTCTTTTATGCCATTCAAGTGGATGAAGATGATTTGATAACTAATATATTTTGTTCATATGCAAAGATGAGGAATAACTACTTAGACTTTGGTGATGTTGTTTACTTCGATACTACTTACAAGAGGAATGGTGAGGGTTATCCACTTTCTTTGTTTGTCGATGTGAACCATCATAAGTTAAGAACAGTTTTTGGTATTGCACTCCTATATAATGAGACTGCCCTTACATTTGAGTGGTTGTTCGACAAATTTGGTAGAGCCATGTCTGAGAAAAAACCTATAACTATTCTTACTGATTAGGATGTGGCGATTGTGTATCTGGCACATTTATCAAAATGCTGCAATCCATTTGAGTGGTGTTTTTTTCTTAGTTTATAGTTCTGCAGTGAGAAGAGAAGGTATAAAGTAGTGGTTATCTTTTGGGAGCAGCAAAAAGTTAGGGTCTTGATAAAGAAACTGGGGATCTTGCTTAAGGGGAGATGAAGATCCAGTGTGATGTGTGTGAGAAAGCTCCAGCTACAGTTATTTGTTGTGCAGATGAGGCTGCACTTTGCGTGAAATGCGACATAGAAGTGCATGCTGTGAACAAGCTTACTAGCAAGCACCAGAGGCTTCTACTTCAGTGTCTCTCCAACAAGCTGCCTCCTTGTGACATATGCCGAGTAAGTCTTATTCCAAGTAACTTGATCTTGTTATTATTGGTCGTGTTGTTTGTTTCTAGATAGCGTTAGAGAAGCAGTGTTGTGATCTACTTCTTCCAAATAACAAGCTTCTCGCCATGAATCTCTGCATCTTCCTTCCTCTTCTTCTTCTTCTTCTTCCCTAAGATCTCTCTAATTCCTTGTTTTTCTCAACATGGGGTTGGTCTGGATATAGTTGTGTAATCGAACCTTAGCTCGTAAAAAGCGGGACTTTTGAGTGGTAGAGCGATAGAGGTCCGAGAATGGAAGGCTTATATAGAGGGAAAACTCAACATGTCACGACTCACGTATATGGGAAAGTACAGATAAGTAGAACTTTGGTTTCAGTCGTTAGAGAAATTTGTTACTACATATGGGAGATGTCGACAAAGTAGAGGAACTACTAAGGCAAAATATCGACTGAACATGCCTGCGGTGACTGGTTTCGATAAAATCTTGGGGTACTGGACATCCTGGTAAGTTTCTAACATTTTTCAGAGCTTGGGCAATCACCTACACCCCAGGTACGTTTTACGACCGATCACCTACTCGATTGATGAATTATTACTATACGTAGAATGGTCCATGTGTTTTTATGTTTGTTTGACCATGCATTCCTTTTGTTGTGGTTGCTCATATTTTGCTCGCGTTATTGAGCTAGTTTTCTCTTGATCATTGATTTCCATGGTTTCTGATGCTCTGGTTTATGGTATGCTCAATGGTTTGGCTTCTTTTTCTGATTATTGCTTGCTACCATCCTGTTCAGTGCTCATTACCATCTCTTAACCTTAAATTTGTTGTTATTGATTAGACCTAATATTGCGGTAGTTTCTTTGACTATTTATAATCCTTTTTGTTACTCTCCATAGCCACGCCCCACTCCGATGTGCTGTGTTTAGGTGGTGGTGTATCGTGTCTCAATTATTTTCTTGTAAAAGTATGGTAGTCGCAGGTCATTCAAGATCCCGGGAGTATATTAGAAAATTTTAGACGTTAGTCGAGTAAAACTCCTAGAACCTTTTGAGATTTCCTGGAGCCGCCTGACATGTCTACTGACCACTCTTTAACATGTCATTTCTCACAGAGATCCATTGGTAGTCTGATTACTTCTCCTACAAGCCTCTTGTATAAGATAAGGCGTTTAGAAAGTAGTCAATAACGTGATAGTTTGCCTTCTGTCTCTCTCTCTATACTCTTTTGATAGTGTGTAAATCTAGCATGTTTTAGTTCCTAATTCTATGCTTATTTGGTGATTTATTGTGCTTAAATGTGAGC
>JAOTAY010000115.1:0-19415 GCA_025629805.1 Erythroxylum baracoense | reverse complement strand
CTAAAGTCAATTGTATTTCCTACAAATTAAACATGAACCACTATAAATGCAGATTCAGATAAACTAAACAATTTAGCCGGAAAAATATGTATAAAACCTAATGACTATACGCAAGAATTAAAGGAAAATGCCACTCATTTCAATGAGAAAATAGATTCAACACCTCTCTACAGTAAAATCTGTAGCCCTTAGAGTGGTCGAGATAACCCATTAAATAGCAATGAGTGGAACAAGATTGCAACTTTCTCTCATAAGGATTATATAACCTTACCTCAGTAGGGCAGCCCCATACATGAATGTGTGCAAGACTTAGCTTCCAGCCTTTCCAAAGTTCAAAAGGCGTCTTTGGTATTGACTTACTTGGAACTCTATTCAAGATACATAATGTCGTCTTGTTGGCTTCACCCCAAAGGTATTCGAGTAGGTTAGTCCTACTCTGCATTGACCTCATCATATCCTTTAGAATGCGATTGCATCTTTCTACCACACCATTTTGCTCAGGACTACTTGACATAGTGAACTTAGTCACTATTCCAACTGATTCCAAATACCTGGCAAACGAATCTTTTTCTTGTCCTGTAACCCCATGTCTGCCATAGTATAGGGACCACTAACATCTGTATATATGAGGTCCAATAAACCAGAAGCACGAGTTGACCCCTTTTTCCTTATCTTAGTCAACTTACCCCTACAACAATCGACATAAGTCTCTAAATCACTGAAGTCTAGAGTTGAGAGAATGTTATACTTTATCAATCTCTCATCCCTCTCCCTGGAAATGTAGCCAAGATGTTTTTGCCACAATATGTACGATGTTTCCTTTATGAAGGCTCTCTTTAACAAATTCAGCAATATAAGAAGAGGCATAGATTTCATTGAGAGTAAGACACATACTATATAATCCGCAGGATAAGAAGACAGTTCCAACATTTCTTATATTGATAGAAATATTTACAACTGAATTATCAAATACAAAATGATGCCGACCATCAACTTCTCCTCTCCTTTAGTTGGCCTTCTCTTGGATGTGAACCCCTACATCATGGGAGCAACATGATATAGGCTGAGGCATTACCTGACAGTTCTTGCTTGACTTTCCATAGCTTGTACTTTAGCCAATCGGACTTCCTATGCCCCTTCTTCTTACAAAAGAAGCATCTTATACTCTTTAGATCATGTGGGCTCTTTGCAATGCTTGACTGCCCACTCTGAATATGCGGAGAGGGTTTGGGTTTCTTACCCTTACCCCTAGGCTATTGGGGTTTAGCCTTCTCTTTACCCTTGACAGCTGCAAACATAATTATATGAGGAAAGCTTTTGATCTTCTCCTCTGCTGCAGCACACCAGAAAATCAAGGCACTGATATCCCAGTTCTCATCCTAAGAGATGTAGGAGGTGGCCAATATCTCAAACTCCTAAGGAAGAGTATTTAGTGCCTGATGAACTATGAGCGAGTCAGTGATCGATATATCTAGTGACTTCAGCTTACTCTGAAGGTGCACCATCCGGATGATATACTCTCGAATGCCTCCTTCTCCAATATATCTCATGGAGAACAATTCCTTAATCAACGCGCTCTGCTCTGCATGAGAAGACACCTTGTACCTCTGGAAAATGTTGTCCATGAACTCCCTCGCTATGGTCGTGTCTGGCAATCCACTAAGCAAATGGTTAAGGATCGACTTCTTAATGGTTAAATAGCACATCCTATTTGACCGCCTCCAGGTCGCCATCGCTACTTTGACAACTTTCGAGCTGACATCTGTAAGTGGAGGAGGCCTTTTGATGGGCATTGTCATGCTGACATCAGTCTCCAATGCAAACTCAATGTCCTTCTTCCACTTCTTGAAGTTGAAACCATTTAAGATGTCAATGGTGACAGCATTGTTGTTCACAGAAAAAGTGACTGAAAAATAGAAAAGACAATGTAAAGATCAGTATAAATGTAGGACAACAAAGATACTTTAAAGCATTAAAACAGTATCTATTCAGGGAATTTGATTGCACATATTATGAAACACTTGTGAGCTAAATATATAATATATACAATTAGACCTCTATATAAAAGCGATCAAAGTACAAACTATTAACTCTCATGACTCTACTACCTGTAGGTGAATAGATCATTTAAACAACGGTCTTCCTCCGTGTAATGCTTTTATATACATCTCAGAATCTCATATAAGGTCAACAGCTATGGGCAAAATAACCAAATATGAGACCAGAGACATCCCCAAACATGCAAGTGGTACAATCCAAATACTAACTCGAAAGGCCACAGTGATAACTACAATCTTATCAATACCCAAAAAGTATCACAAACATAAGGGATACAGTCTTATGTTATCCTCACATTCTACATGGTCATAATGTATGTGAAAATTAATTATAAATGCAAAAAACCGGATGCACAGTTAAATAATCACATGCAAAAACTGAAAACATTGTCTTTAAACTTTATTTGAGATTTTTATTCAAAAAATTCCCCATGAGATTTTCTGTTGTACTTTTCCGAATACCAAACCTAACACACGAGACATAAAACTTTAAGTGTCTCCCTTATGTACAATTTGGAGTACGAAAATGTACTTAAAATTAGCGTGAAAAAAGTTTTAAAAAACTTTTCCAGAATTCAATTACCAACGTAATAAATCCAGAAAATTTAGAAAATCACTTTAAAATTCCCCTGGATCGAAACTAGCCCAAAAATACCCGGGACATCTTTGAGGAAATTTCTGAATTTTTTCTCTTTTGATTTTGGTGCTGACGTCAGCGCAGCAATACGTATCATAGACCTTATTACGTATCCTGAATCGTACATGAAAGGTTAAAAACGAAGAAAATGTGGAATACCTAATTTCGATTCCATCTCTGATTCCGATGCAGTTTCTGAGCTCTAAACGATCTCGAATCTCCTGGGGGCTTTATGGATTATGCTTCCCGACACGTGGTTTAGGTTTTTCTATGATTTTCTTAATACGTAAGCTCTCTTAACGGGTCAGATGATTCGTATGCTTACGATTGATATCAGCGGCTATAGGAGACCTTAACCTATATATATAGCTTTCATATTGGACTTCCTCATCACAAATTTAATATGGACCAAGTCCACATTAAAAAGGATTCATTTTTTACCCGGACTTCGACTTATTAATTTAGATCATTTATTGGGTCATTTTATTACCCATTTACCCTTGTCTTGATCAAATTATGTAACTTAACTGTTAATTTATTGAAAAGCTAAAATTAAAATTAATAGCTGTTCATTTTATAGAAAAAGGATAAAAATTACCCCACAGTCCTCTCTCTTCCTCTGCAACAAGAACACTCCACTTCTCAGCAATTTCATCTCTTACACATTTAGGCAGCACTATCTTCGGTTTTCTTGAAACTTTTCGAACCTCCAACTCCATGAAAGAATAAAAATGACTTCAAAATATGGGAAGAAACCTCTCAACTCGCTAAATTCGCTCTCCTCTTCAAAACCTCATTTGGAATTGAACATATGCATTGGATTTGGATACAAACCGTCACCGGCTTTTGTGAACTTTCTGGACACACGAATATTGCCAACTGGGCAAAAAGTTCATGATTCTGGCATCTCCACCTGTGACTGATACATCTCTACATGCTGAAGGTTTAACGATTTAGATTGGTTTAATTAGCCACGTCATCCGACATGGAGACTGGTCATAGGATTCGAATCTTCGATGTTGATACTTTACTCTTGTAAGGCAATGTCTTCAAGAGATTGAAGTTGGTGATTATGTCAATAATAGGCATTTCAAATTGGAGGCCACTGATTCTTAGATGCGGTCAGTAATTCTCGAGAAACATTAACCCTCTTTTATTTAAGGGCTTATGCGAAGCAGGGAACAAAAAGGTCATGCTCACATGTACTAAATTATCCATCAAACTATTTGTAGCGAAACATCTTTGAATCAGACTACTTTACTACAGTCATGACACCTTACTAACCGCGAAGGCCACTTGCACGTTTATCCCGGAGGCCATTGATTTTGAGGAAGAAGAATCCTTTGAGGTCGCAAACGTGGATTGGAGCTAATCAGTTGAACAAAATCACAAGACATGCTGATGCTAGAAGCTTATTAAAATTTACATATGAAAACCAGCAACAATTTATTAGAAAAACACGAGCTGCACAGCAGTCAAGTCAATAGCCAAAGCTAATTAGATGAGTCAGCAAAAACTGAGACAGTAACAGTTGGCTGAAGGAATACATTTGCTTGGCGCAAAATGCAAACCTAACTCCGCAGAAATTGTTTGGCAAATTTAAGCAACCGGTGGGCGGAGCACATGATCTTGTGAAGTGTCCACTGCAGCAGGTGGCATGAACTGCCACATGGCAACTCCTGGGTAACCAATGAAAGGCACCAACTTGTTACCAGGTGCCTGGCCTGGGGCAGTAAATGTAGCAGGAATTGCAGGAGGGGGAGGCATGAAGCTAGATTGAGTGTTTATGGCTTTCAGTTGCTGCTCCAACTTCTCTTTCTCTGCCTTTAGCCTCTGTTTCTCATCACGAAGTTCATTCTTCTCAGCCTACACAAGACAAAACATAACTTAAAGCATTAGATGGTCACAGGCATAATCCCTATTTGTGCAGTTCGGGGTTTAAAACATCATGCAAAGGTAAGAAGTGACGTGCACAATCACGTAGGCCAGAAAATCCTTAGCATTCATTGACAAGTGAATGACAAAAGAAAAGAACAAGTGAAGAGAAATTCACCTTCAACTCTTTAATTTTCTCTTGAAGACCTGAATTAGAGTCCTTTAACTTCAGTGCTTCACCTCGTAATTGAGTCACCATTCGGACAGCATCAATCAAAATAGCAGCCTTGTCTGTTTTAGGAGGCCTTCCAGGCTCCAAGATAGAAGCCAACTCCATAAACCTAAAAAGCCAACCCAATTACAAAAGGTGAGAACCTTACATTTTCTTTGAAATGGGAAGGTGGGATACTTTATTTTGAGTGTGAGAGAGATCAAGGGTGCACTTGTCATTCAGCCTATCTCTCCGCAACTTCTCCCTACATGCCTTGGAGCTAGAACCACTAGAAGCTTCAGGTCTACCCCTGCAGCAAGAAATATGTGAGAGTATCGACATTCCTCTATTAATTTATTTCTCCTTCAATCCAATTATTAAATATTAAATCACTTAATGAATAACAGATGCATAAGCTACTGTTGCTATAAAGATGGATTAAAAATGTAACTTTAACCAGAATAGTTGAGTTACATGACAATCTATTGGTCCTCTTAATAGATTTATTCTGTTGATTGATACATTAAGGTGCTTATGCCCACAATAATAATATGGCACTAGAGAAATAGAAATCTGATCCATAGAAAAGGGAACTCTACCCAGATAATAACACACTTGGAAAAATCTCAACTCATGACCACTGGCTCAATATCCATTGCATCCAGTAAAAAAACATAAGTAAAAAGCATAGCAACTGTTCAAAAAGAGAGAATTTCTGATTTCACTTCTGACTGTTCTGGCCTCTGAAACTTGGACAACAATTATATGAAATTATAAGATCAACACAATCATGTCGCAGGAAAGGTATAAAGAAGGCAATTCTAAGTTGAGATGCAAAGACTTCCTAGGAAAAAAAAGAAGAGCATTAAGGAAATAAGTTAAGAATGACCTTATGAAGACTAATGAGTACATAGTTCTCAATATGAGGCCAAGAAGTGACTCACTGTAAGAAATGTACCTCTTTTTTGAACCAGACTCCTTCTGGGTATCAGAATCCCCGAATGAACCATCAATCTCGACACTTAAAACGTTTGCATGGAAACACAAAAACAAAATCACATACTAGCAAGAAAGCTCAACAAAAATCATAATCATATGATCAGAAATGGGTGTTGTTACTGGCAATAAGTATGAACATGGCTCATAGAGACATTCAAAGCAAGTCCTCAACTTTCTTAAAAATCTGAGAAATGTGCCCGATTCACCTCCAAATTTAACTAAAGCAGTTACTTTGATTGAATGTTACAAGCATTAGACTACCCTCGTTTGTTTTAAAAAATAAGGACGCTGTAAAGAAAAGGACACTACGCCTACTACTTACCCATCTACCCATAAATAAGCTACATCGTCATCTGGAAACCCAAATCTGCAGCCCCATTAACCGAACCCATAAGTAAGGCTTCAGCCACAGAACGTATACAAGACAAGTAAACCCGAAAAGACCAGAACTCAGATTTCAGCTAAGAAACTAAAATCTTTCAATAATAACATGAATATTATAACAAAGGTTCAAACAAGAAATGCTTAAAAGTGATATCAAAACTTGACCCAAAACGGTCAGAACCCAACAATATTCTGATCAAATAATTGAACCCCATTTTCAGCTACTATACTCATGAGCTCTCTCACAAGAACGGAGCAGCAAATCTCCATCCACCCAAAAGAAAAAACCCAAATTATATTTATAAAAGGTTATCACAACTGAAAATAACCGAAACGTTTCCCCATTGCAGAAGACCATTACCTGCTGCAATTACCAGGAATTTCAAATGCCCCAAAAGCGTATATCAACTAAAGCGCAAAAACCAGTTTCAAAAATATCATAAAAAACACGTACCCCGACAAAGTCAAAGAAAAACCCTTTTTGAAAGCCAAAGAAAGATCTAGTCTTTGAGCATACCCATTACTGGAGGAACCATTGAGGGGTTGCACGGACCAAGAGAAGTTAGAAACAGGGACAGAGAAATTAGGGTCAGGAACAGGGATGTCGTCGATCAATCCGTACTCGATCAGCCAATTCGTGTTCTCTGGAGAAACCATTTTAAATGCCCACTTCTCGGGTTCCTTTGTGGAGCTAGCCGGAAAACAGTAATGATTTTCCCGGCTGAGGAGGGAAGGGTATGGCGTTATTTGACGGTCAGAAATTTGAGGCTATAAAAGTAATTAAATTTTCCCGGGCAAAAAGAGTTTTTGGGGAAGTGACTCGGGAGAGTAGGGAAGATGTGTAAGGCGGTGTTGGCGATGAATATTCGTCCCTATGAGAAAATCGTCACATGGCCTTGCCATTGGCCATTTGGCTTTGTGGCTTATTGCTAATAAACATCACATTTTACACTATAAAATTAATCTCTTAAAAACTGAAATTGAAGTAAAACTGATAAGGTAGAAAATTTAAGATTTTAAAATTTTAACTAAAGAAGATTATTAAATAAAAATTAATTAATTAATCTTAATTTACAATAATTTATTAATTTATAAAATTGAACAATTAATTAATAAATTGATTATTTTTAAACAACAAAAGTTATTAAAATAAATAGAATCGAAAAGTTAAAAACCAAATCAAAAGGTTAAAAGGTTTAAGATTTTTACGATTAAATCGGTCGAACCGGTTAAATTTTTTAGCTATTGATCAAATTCTTAAACAAGACTAGATAATTAAACTTATGAAAAATCATATAACAAAATTTTATATACGAAATTGTTGACTAATAAAAATATAAATGGAATTACAATTTGTGATATTTCATATAAATATATTTATATTCTCAATGATAAAATTGATGCTCGATGACGAAAAAGAGTTTATGTCTTGGATAATATACTTGAAATTTATATTATAGTCAATATTTATTTATCTTTGATCTTTTATGAATGATCTATTTTATAAATCACTTAATTTGTATATAGGCTGGAAACTTGTAACTCTTTTGAAGCTTATTGATGAAATATTTCACGAGCATAAGAGTTATAGTGAGAAAAGTCTTTCTTGATTCAATAGTGTAAATATCGTCACATACTTTAATAATGTTATCCTCGTCTGTGGTACCAAAGTCATAAGTGCTATTGACTGTGATTAAATTATTACGGAAGAGAGTAAGTTAGGACGTATAAATAACGTCACATACTTTGGTGACGTTATCCCTGTGTGACATTTAACTAAGGGTAGCCCATGTAATATATTCATGTGTGTGCAATTTTGATAAAGGAAATGTATAATCAACCACGTGAGAGATGAAATCGCAGACGTAATTAACAATTTCAAGGAATTGTTAGATTTGTTTTGTGATGAGATTTTCATCTAGGAAGAGCAATATTTAAGTGACTATGTGTGGACACCCTCATAAAATCCGTGGTGAAAGTTAATACGCAAAAATTCTGTTTGAGTTGTACCAGCTCTTTTTAGGTAAGAGCATAATCCCAAGTTTTCCGATCACTCTTGCAGATGCTCATCTTTTTTCAGTTGAATAAAAATGTTATTTTAGAGAAAGATAAGAACTGAAGGGAAAACAAAAGTTAATCTTTGCAAGAAAAGTAACAGAAGATATTATATTTCCAGGGACAGCATGACCCATGTGGCCTGGCTTTTGAGTTCTGTGTGATGAAATCTCCAAGTCAAGTCAAAGCACTTCTGAGTGGAAGTGGAAGGGATAATGTAATAAACGGAGGGCTGACATGTGATCAAGCAATTGGTGCGTGACGATATAAGAGGAGGTGATGGTAAGATATGAGTGGCCTTCACAACTCTAACGTAACCCATTCTTTTTCTCAAATGAAAGTTTTCTGATTCAAATTATTCATTTTGAAAAAAAAAGTAATTATTACTTATTTAAAAAATAACGTGTATTTCATCGTTATTTAATAAATAATAATAATAATAACTAATTAGTTATTTCATTTATTTTAAAATAAAGATATGGAAAATCTTTTAATTTTAAAATGTTTTTAAAAATCTTTACAATATTAAACTTTTAGAACTTTTTTAGACTTAAGTTAAAACATAACATTAAAACACACGCTACATAAACATCACAATTGATTAATTAAATACTACTTATATGATAATTCAACCCAACTCTTAAATTCATGTTAAATTAATTATATTTTATTTAAATTAATAATTTATCATAATTATCTTAAATTATTAATTTAATTAGAGTGAGTTAATTTAGTTAGGTTAATCCTTCATATTTTATATGTTTCGTCTTTATTTTTAACTAAAATTTAAGAATTTTTTTTGAAAATAAAAAATTATAAGAAAATTTTTTAAGATTAAGATAATTTCTAAATTTTTTAAAATCAAATTGGAGGTCCTTATCTCTTACTTTCTATAATAAATTTAAAGATAAAGACATTTTTAAATCAAATGGAAAGTCTTTATGTCTTACTTTTTATTAAATCAAGTGGTTAACATGAGTTAGTTAAGGCGACAATGGTGCTGGGATATAACAGAATATTGGTAACAATCAACTTGTTATTGTGGTACTAATTCATTAAAGCTTGGTGACGACATGTAAAAAATAGAGTGGAGTTGCGAAGAAAAGTAGAATTTGCGCATCAGAAGCGGAAGTGGGCAGAGAATATATGCAATGCAACAAACAAGCATGATTGAATGATACTTAAATCTTTGAAACGATTCCAGTTTTGCGTGACAACGAGTGAAAAGCAATCTCTCAACTTTTGTCTTTTAAAGGCAATAAATAAATCTTTGTACTTTTACATTAAGGGATTGGCAGCCACATGTGCTCTGTGGTCCTTTTTAGTGCCTAGTGCGCGTAACGTAATTGTCTTGTCTTTTGGCTTTGTAGTTCGATTCATCAAAAGTCTCATCAAAGAAAGCAAGGGTTAATATTCTTCGAAGTTTTATGCCTTTATATATATAAAAAAGAGCTACAAATCTCCCACTCTATGCTAATGTTTTGCACTTTCCAAGTATGAATTGTCTCCAGAAATTGTAGAATTCACTGTTAACTTGAAGGACCAATTACCATCAAATGAAAATCATTATTTTTAAATAATGGGAATCAGCAATAAAAATATCCGAGTTGGATGATCCTCTAATGATCGGACAATAAAAAGTAAGTCAACTTTGCTCACGATAACGCTGATGAGTGCGGCTCCCGAGACGTGAAATGATGATAATCACCGTAGCTCTTTCTTTGCAATCAAAGGCAAAAATAAATAAAGATAGAAAGAAAGAGGTCTTCTTACATCAGTCACATTGAAGGGTAGCATATCATTCAAACTTGCCATATTAATCCTTTGACTAACAGTTCCAACACAATTAAACCCAGAATTACCTTTTACCATTTTCCTTGTCAAATTAGAGAAAAACGAGAAAATATTTTTTAATTTCTGAAAAACTATGTATGTATACAAAAGGTCGCCAAGGTATTTATATATATATAACTAATACTAAGGATAGCAAAATAGTTATACCTGTGTTAAACTCGAGATACAAAATATAGAAGGTTAATTTAATATATAACGAATAGTGATCATGCTGACTTCAGATTTAGGTTTAAGATCATCTTGCTAGAGTATTTTGATGCTCTTATTTACATAATTTACGAAGAAAAGGGTAAGACTTCTTACAGTATGATATAATTGGACAAATATTTGACTAATGATTGTGTGACCGAAGTTGAAGGTGTAAAATTTGATGCATTACAATGGTGGAAGAATCATGGAAACAAATTTTCGATTATGCAGGTAATTGCACGAGACCTGTTAGCAATTTCATCATCTACTGTTATTTCAGAGTTTACTTTTAATAATGATGATCAGGTTATTAGTCCTTGTAGTGCTCAACTTCATTCTTATATTGTAAAAGCTTTTTTGTGTGTCCAAAGTTAGTTAGATGATAAAAATATTAAGGGTAAATTCTTTTATTTATGATATATTAATATGTTCTATTTTTATAATATTATCTTATATTATACCATTTTTAAATTTTTATATTAATACAAACACAGGTACTGATGAAGAAATGATTAGTCATACAACTAAAAAATATTTTGATTATATATTCGATGATGAAGATATATTCAACTGTTTGTTAATAATTATCATGATCTTAAAATTCATTTAATGTAATTATTACAATACTAGATATGATTTACATTCTAATGTTCAACATACACATGAAGTTATGCAAACTATTGATGATTGTGATTATAACAATTACCTATTCTCTTTCTTGTATTATAAGTTTGTTATCTTTATTCTTTGTTTCTATAATTGCTTGTTTTTCATGTGATTGCATTACTCTCTTGTAATTGAAGATATAATTATTTACTTGTATGATTTCTTTTTCAAATTCTCAACTTCAATATATGCTCTCCACTCTTCTGTCTCAACTCTCCAAGACACCAAGTCTCCAACAATAGTTGATACTTTTATTTTGAATTTTCATAAATTGTATTATTAAAAATAATTGAATAATATTGGCAGGATGATACTCCTTTGTTTTAATAATATAATTTTTTTCACTTTCTTTAAAAATAAATTTAGTTTCAACTTATTCATTTTGTCATTTTATATTTATTTAATATCTAAATTCATTAAATACCTCATTCTTTATTAAGCAATTGTGTTAATTAAACGAATGTTACATTTCTTATATATAATATAATCTTTTTTGTTCACTTCCTTTAAAAATGAAATTAGTTTCAACTTGTTCATTTTATCATTTATGTATGCTTAATATATAAATTCATTAGATACCTCATTCTTCATTAAGCAATTATGCTAATTAAATTAATTTTCACAAAAAATGCTAATCAAATGATTGTTGTATTTCTAATATATAATATAATATTTTTAAACTTCCTTTAAAAATAAATTTAGCTTCAACTTTCCACTTATTTATTTTATCATTTTATGTATGTTGAATAAATAAATTCATTAAAAAACTGATTTTTTATTAAGCAATTATGCTAACTAAATGATTGTTGCATTCTCATATATAATATAATTTTTTTGTTCACTTCCTTTAAAAATAAATTTAGTTTCAACTTATTCATTTTATCATTTTATGTGTGTTTAATATATAAATTCATTAAATACCTCATTCTTTTTTAAGCATTTGCGATAATTGAATGATTGTTGTATTTCTCATATATAATATAATCATTTTTGTTCACTTCCTTTTAGTTTTAACTTTCTACTTTTTCATTTTATTATTTTATGTAAATTCATTAACAAAATCATTTTCATTAAGCATTTGTGCTAATTAAATGATTGTTGCATTTTATATATATGATATAATCTTTTCGATAACATAAAATGATAAAATGAATAAGTTTAATATAGAAATTCATAAAAACTTATTTTTATTAAGCAATTGTGCTAATTAAATGATTGCTATCATATATAATATAATCTTTTTTGGTCAATTCATTTAAAAATGAATTTAGTTTTAACCTATTCATTTTATCATTTTATGTACATTTAATATATAAATTCATTGAATACCTTATTCATCACTAAACAATTGTGGTAATTAAATGGTTGTTGCATTTCTCATTTATAATATAATCTTTTTTGTTCACTTTCCTTAAAATTAAATTTAGTTTCAACTATCTACTTTATCATTTTATCATTTTATGTAAGTTTAATATATAAATTTATTAAATACCTTTTTTTCATTAAGCAATTATGCTAATTAAATGAATGTACGCTAGCTATATAAATTCATTAAATACCTCATTCTTCATCAAGCAATTGTATTAATTAAATAAATGTTGCATTTCTCATGTATAATATAATATTTTTTGTTCATTTTTATCTTTTTACATATGTTTAATTTATAATTTCATCTAATACATTATTCTTCATTAAGCAATTATGCTAATTAAATGGATGTTGCATTTCTCGTATATAATATAATATAATATAATGTTTTTTGTTCACCTCCTTTAAAAATAAATTTATTTTCAATTTATTCATTTTATATACGTTTAATATATAAATTCATTAAGTACCTCAATTTTCCATTAAATAATTGTACCAATTAAATGAATGTTGCATTCATATATACTATAATCTTTTTTGTTCATTTATTTTAAAAATGAATTTAGTTTTAACTTATTCATATATAATTATATTTATACATTTTGAAAAACAAAAATATTTTTAAAATGGGTTATATCTAGGCCAAGCTCACGTCCTAAAGCACTAATTCTTAATTAAGACTTAGTAACCCCTATTTACAACTGCATTTTCAATACTAATAAGGTAATAAATCCTAATCAAGTTATAGTAACTCCTATTTACAACCGAATTTCTAATACCCCCTCAATTTAGTGCATACAAATCATAAATGCCCAAGTTGCCAAGCAAGTATTGAAACTGCAATCGTTCAAGAGATTTAGTGAAGAAGTCCATTTGCTGGAACTGTGACATTACATGTGATGTCACTTAAGCTTATTCTTTAAAATAGTGATAATCAATTTCTATGTATTTGTTATGTTCACGAAGCATTAAGTTAGTCACTATATGGATAAAATACTGATTATTATAGAAAAATGTCATGGGTTCACAATGAGTCACTCCTAAAGAAGCCAATGAGACTTCAACTATACTAACTCACTAGTAGCTACAACCATCGTCCTGTACCCTGCTTCCACTGATGATTTGAATATAGTATGATGTTTCTTCGTCTTCCACAAGACCGATGACTGATCGAACATCATGAAATAGCCAGTCACAAAGTAGTGTAAAATGAGATAAATTACCCAATATGAGTCACAAAGTGCTTGGAGTCGTAAATCACTGTCAACTTGAAGGAGAATTCCCTGACCTAGTTGCCTCTTAATATAGCACACAACGTGTATAGCGATTTCAAAATGCTCCTTACAAGGTGCCTGAGAAAATTGTGACAACACATATACCACATGCGAAATCTCAAGCCTAGTAATTATGAGATAGATGAGACGTCTTACTAACCACTAATAGGACAAATCACTTTTAGCTAATTCACCATCGGCCAAGCTTAAACGGTGATGCTGCTCTATCGGAATATCCACCAGTTTGCTTTAAAGTATTCCATTTTCAGATAGTATATCCAAAGCATATTTCCATTAACACAAGAATAACTCTTTAGACGAGTGGGTCACTTCAATCTCGAAAAAATACTTCAATACTCTTAAATCTTTAATATTGAAACACTTATGCAAGTACAACTTAAAAGATAAATAAGCCACTGTGTTTTTCCCTATCAAAACAATATCATCCACATACACTAATGATCCCAAAATACATTGTCTTTTTAGAAAGTAAACAGTGAATAATCTGCTCGGGATTGAACAAAACTATACCTCTTTAGTGTTGTGGTCAAATTAATGAACCAATTTCAAAACGCTTGTTACAACCTATAAATTGACTTGCATAATTGACATATTTCATGACCTGTCCTGAATCTAGCAGGAAGCTTTATGTAAATCGCCTCCTCTAAGTCGATATGCAGGAATGCTTGTTAATATCTATTTGATACAACTCCCAACCTCGCAAAACTGCTATGTATAAAAAAAACACAAAATATAACAAATTTGGCAACTGATGCAAATGCCTCATGAAAGTTAAGACCTTCAATCTGCTTGAAACCCTTCGTCATTAGTCGTGCCCTTCATCTCGCAACTATTTTGTCTAACTTGTACTTGATCTTAAATACCCACTAATAGTTACTCAACTTCTTTCCAGATGGTAATGTCTCTAAAGACCATGTTTTATTTGGTTCAAGTGTGAAATTTTCTCAGACCATCGAATCTCGCCACTTTGCGCTCTTCTCAGCCTTTGTATAGCTCTTAGGCTCAACCTTTGAGATTATCGCCTCCAAAAACATTCGATGATCTTGAGAAAAATTATTAAATGTCACATGATTCACTAAGGGATAGGGAGCACCTGAGAAGCTTTCATGTTATGTTGGATTTGAAGGGGGGGTGCAATTTTGGTTGAAAATGGCCCTGAACCTCCTGTAATTGCAGAATAAACAATATAGTACTCCAATTGAGCCAGTTGACAAGTTGTTCATAATAATCTACCCTCAGCTTCTTAAGCTCTAGCAATCTCCTAGTGAGAATCACTTGCACTGCCCTTAACTCCAGATTTTCACTCTTATCGCTCGTTTTTGACATATTAAGACTTTCCTCAAAGGAGTGATTATCATCCCAAATTTGGCGCTCTGTTCATCTCTACGAGCAAAAAGAAACACATTTTTATGAAATAATACGTCACAAGAATAAAAGAAATTGCCCTTTTTGAGGTCATAAAGCCTCTAGCCTTTCTTCCCATATGGGTATCCTATAAAGATACATCGCCTACTTCTGGGCCTGAATTTTATTATTTAGCCTTAGATTATTATGCATATAACAAAGTTAGCTAAACACTTTAACATGTTTGTAGGACAACCTTACACTAAACAAAATCTCATGAGGTGATCGTTTGTTTAATTTAATAGTTAACATTTTTTTTATTAGATAAGTTGTAGTTAAAACACATTCACCCGAAAATGAATAGGTAAAGTAACTTAAAATCACAATGCCCTTACTACCTCTTAAATGTTCCTATGTTTATGCACCACCCTCTTATTTTGTTATGGTGTATCCATGCAGCTAGTTCTGTGGACAACACCCTTCTCTCTGAAGTATTCTCGCATTGACCCAAAATCAAACTCTAACCCACTATCTCTCTATATGCGCTTAACAGTCTTCCTAAATTGAGTTTTGACCATTTTGCGAAAGTCTATTAGGTATTGACTAGTCTTAATTCTTTCTTTCAATAAATAAACCAAAAAAGCATGACTATGATCATCCACAATAGTAATAAAATAGAATGCACCACAAGATAACGTCATACAATAAGGCCCCCATAAATTACAGTGTATAAGATAAAAGTAACTTGTAGCATTGTTATTGCTCAATGGGAAAGGAGAATGAGTTTGTTTGGATTAAAAACAAACATCACAGATATTCTTGTTCTTAAAATCTATCTTACTAATATTAGGAATAAAAGATAAGTGTTGACTTGATCGATGAATAAATCGTTGATGCTAGACCGTGAAGGAGTCCACTCTCTCTCTCTCTCATTATAGTTGAATGCAACCTACTTAATGTATGGAAATCAACTTATATGTCAAACTAGGCACAAAAAGGACATTAATCAAAGTCATGTCCTAATTTGATGTGACTTATCCCATCATCATTGCAATCGTCTTTGCACCATTGGGTAAAATTAGTGGTAGAAGCACTGCTTCTTTAACACGACACATCAAATCTAAGCAACCTATCATATGATTGGATGCCCTATTGTCTAATATCCATATAAAGTTTTTAGAATCCTAATTAGAAAGCTTACTAGAATTATCACAATCAAGAAGTGTTAACGGTTTCTGAAATTGTTCATACGACATACTTGGAATGCTATTACCACTTTTAAAATTTTCTTGTGCGGCATGAAAAGCTTGAGTCGTGCCTGGGGCTTGTCCACCTCCGAAGTTGACCAACTTTTGACCGTGGGTTAGCTTATAATGATTTTGACCTCGTGGCCCTCTTTATCAAGTTAGATAGCCAATAACCTTAAAGCACTCCAAAACTTCAAGGCTAGTCCTATCACAATTCATGCATCGCCTCTCCCTGCACCTTTGTTGTAATGATTGTCCAATCTAAAGCCTAGGCTTTGGTAAACTCCAAAACTTCAAGGCTAGTCCTGTCACAATGCATGCATCGCCTCTCGCTGCACCTTTTGTGTAATGATTATCCAATCTAAAGCCTAGGCTTTGGTTTGGCTGAGGTTTGCACGACTAGAGCCACCGCCTCATCATGTTCTTCCTAGCCTTGAACAATGGACTTATGAAATTCTTCTTTAGTAATCAATGCATAAGCCTTGATGATGGTAGGCAGAAGATCAATGCATTGATACCATATAAAGTTAGAAAAGACTGAAGAGAAAAATATTCACTTTAATTTATGAAAAATTATGTATATGTACAAAGGGTTCCCAAGGTATATATATAACCAACACTACTCTTAAATAAGGTAAAACACTAATTACTAATTAAGATATAATAACTTGTATTTACAATTGTATTTCTAATACTAATAAGGTAAAACACTAACTCCTAAATTAAAATATAATAAATCCGGTTTACAACTAGTTTTTCAATATTCCTTGTGTTGCAAAATATACAAAGCCACACCATTTACACATATATAAAAATTGACAAGAATTGGTAATCTTGATCTCCTCTAGATTAACACCAACAATGCAACATACCACTCCCATAGAGCATAAGCCCGAACATACCAAAGGATATTCGAGAACATACTCTATGAAAATGGTACATTAAAACAATCAAACTAACTCATTAAAGGCATCAAACATATCATAAGCATTCTAAATGTTCATTTCTTCCCATTTCATTAACCGACATAAAAGTCACATGTGTCATTACAATTCAAAATCCACATATAAATTAAACAACTTTTTTTTGAGTTCAATCTCAGTACTAAATATATAACGTAAAATGGGATGTTAATACATAAGACTCTAATTAGACTCCTCAGATTCAGCTGATCAAACCTTTGAACCATTCTTGTCCCCAAAATGCAAGTACTAGACTTCTATTATATCATCTTAGTAGTTAGAACTCCCTTGAAACTGAAAAAGAATGTTGCAATTTTGATGAGTTTGTGAACTCAGTGAGTGAACCATCATCGATGTATTCACTCAAGTCAAATCACAAAAACAAGTATATCAAAGTTTAAGATCACAAAAAGAAGTATATCAAAGTTTATCATACTTCCACAAGCATATCATGTAAGCTAACATTGCATATCACAACACATCCTCCATTAACGTCAACAGTAATTCACTATTTCAAAACAATTCAATAATTCATTTCAATTCAATCATTTGATATGTGTAGGGATGTATATGTAAATGTACATGCGTTCCATTCTCATTTTGTTTTATTGTGACCAAGTGTCTATTAACTCAATTTACTGTCCCGTATTTATTGTGGATACCGAGATCATTTCTGGCCCGTATTTATCGTGAATATTGATTCCATGTTATCTGAGCCTGAGGCTCTTTTTCATAATCCTGAGCTCAAAGCTCTTTTCTAAACATCGGTTACTCTGCTCACAACTCCTTTATCTAATCATGCATTTTAATGTGATGAGATGCATCATTTCATATGCTATGTTTTCATTTCCTTTCATCTCTATGTACTCATTCCACATACATCAAACTCCTCAGATCTAAGTCAGACATTTATCAATAAGTTGTACAACGTTCTATATTAAACATACAATTCATACAGAAGCACATATATATAAGTTTACATATCTAAGTTGACTCACAGTACGTTCTAGAAAAGTTATTGCTCGATGTTCCAGCAATGTCTGGATGTTGACGATCACCTTGCGTGTCTATCGTCATGCAATACACACATAGTTCACAAATCACTAATTTGTTTAATCATATGAATATACAATCACGCACATGTATATGTTTCATGTTTCAATGCATGTTCAATTGACTTTCCAGGTATGTATTCTTATACAAATATCTTAACCATTCAAACATTATAGCTTGCATACAACTAGTTTACAATCAGGTTTATACTTTAAGTAAGCTTGATTTACTTCAAATTCATTAATAATACATTCACCAAAATTTTCTAGCAATATATATTCATACAGTTACCCAATTCTCATTCATAATTACCTCATGTTCTTCAATGTTCATTCATTCATACCTAATACATATTACTCATATCCTTAAGATCAAGTTTGCATTCATAAGAACACCTTTATTCTTTTATCACTTCATAACTTTTAGATTCGGATATATTGACATCAAAACAATACATTCTTTAAGTTATGACATCAATTACCAACCTAAACTTATTAAGCTCTTAATCAATTAATCAAGCAATAATCTAGGTTCATTCCGAGCTTTAATCAAGTCCAAATACACCAATTTAGAGTGACTTTTCCTCAGCTGGTTCAATATGTACACAAGGCTGAAATTAACATTCCAGAACTAAGCCCACGATTGTGGGGGACTATGTTACGGTCGTGATAAAAGGCAAGTAAACAGGCCACGATTGTGCACTGAGGGCCATGATCATGCACTGTCTTTCTTCCCTCAATTCTACACAAATTTCACATACTTAGAGACATCACTACCTCTTGAATTTTTCCAGACTTCATGTCCTTTAAAGCTACTTCATTTTATGATAGTCTAGCTTCTATATTGGTTACATTAAATCTCACAAAAATTTGCTCAGTTGTTTCATTACCATTCACTTTATACCATCATATATGCAATCCTAACTTTTTCCAGATTTGAAAACACTTCAATAACACCTATTTTTAGCATACATTCATCATCAATTATACTTCAAATCTCAACTTAAAAATCATGCATATAATAACCCATAAACTACTATTGTCATGCATCCAAAAACATAATAGAAAGTACCCCTTCCATTCATCATTTTCTAGCACAATTTCAACACCAATACCACATTCAATCTATCCCTAATCAGTCAACATAATTTCTGCTAACACATGCCACAATAGATCAGTACTTCACTTACTTGTTCAGCTCAAATGCCACCTCAATGTAT
>JAOTAY010000112.1:81608-155881 GCA_025629805.1 Erythroxylum baracoense | reverse complement strand
TTATAAATTGAGTCATTTATGTTTCATACAAACATGTAAACTTTAAGTTTATATGTTTATATATTGTCGATTTATTGAGGCCTTTTTTTATTTCATCCAGGGCCTATAAAACGATAGGAACAACCCTGTGTAGCTACGACTGCGGCACGTGTCAATGTGCTTTGCTTAGGAGAATGTTGATTGATTTGCAGCAAAAGCAAGCAAAAGGTGCCGAGCTTTATTGTGATAATAAATCAACAATTTTAATGTCAAAGAATCCAACACTTCATGGAAGGACAAAACACATAGAGCTGAGGTTCCATTTCATTCGAGAGCTAGTCACTAAAGGGGAAATAATTATGAAGTTCTGTGATACTGAAACTCAGGTGACTAACATCTTCACTAAAGCTTTACCAAGTCATAAACATACTTATCTAAGGACCTTGCTTGGAGTATGTGAATTTGAATTAAGTTGGAGTGTTGTAGATATGATTCAAAATTGAATATGCTGCACTATCTGCTCAACCTTAGTTGACAAATCTTGAGATATTTTTCTGTTTTGTTATTTTTTTCTATGTTTAGTTATTTGTCAGCCCATAAATAGGCAAGCTTTGTCCATTGCCATCCCTGCTCAAATTCAACTCTAACATTCTTCACCCTATCTTAATCCAAAAGTACTTCTCTGGTTTTTGTTTTTGATCTGAAAATGATAATTATAGACTAACAGTTCTTTAAGAAAGACTCACAGAACAACAAATCCCATATCTCAGAGAACACATCGACGATGATTCCATGGTATTGCTTGGAATTCAAGCACAAGAAACACTCCAAAAGTTCCTCCAAATCTCGAACCTCGTACATTTGTTTCTCTAATATCATCTCCAACATTGACTTCTTAAAATCCTCGTATGGGTTCTCCGATTTCATCACCACTGCCACGCTCTCTCTCATCTTCCCTGAATCACTGGACTCTTCGTTAATCCGCTGCACAAATGACATCCTCGCCGGTGACAGAATCTCCAGCTGCGATGACCCTTTTCTTGTTCTCGTAACCTGACTTCTCATTCCTAAGACTTTCTGTATGTTGTTGTTAATAGCTTTCTTCATTGTCGGGTTGATAACTTCGTTAACCGAGATGTTGGCTTCGCTTTCCAGTGAACATTCACGCGACGAATCGTACGAGAAGCTTCTGGACGAAAACAGAAGCGCTTCAGTCTCTTCAGTAGTTTCTTCGATTTCTTCAGATTCCTGAATGAAACTAAACCCGTCTTCGGTAGACAAAGAACTTCTTCTTCTCGTGTGTTTGTTACTAATATAACTGCTCTTGATCGGAGTTACTATAACCGGTGAAGTATCACCGTCACTCCGGTCAACAAACGACGTACAGGGCATATTAAGATAATTGCCTATTTTCTTCCCCGGAAAGTACTCCGGCGATCGTGTACGTGACCCGGAACGGTATCCCGCGACAGAATGGACCTTCCTCAACGGATGGGGTTTGGGAAACCGCCGGTCCGCCGGTCCCGAACGATTGAAGCCGTCGACCGATGATTTCGGTTTACTGCTACTTGGACATCGTGATACTGGGTTTACTACATAAGATGAAATTTTCGCACGTCGACAGAACTGGAATGAAGTTATGACGCGTGAAATCTTGAGCTTTAGTCGTTTAGACATTGTTGTTACTGAGTTTTGGTGTTTGAGACCTTCAGTAATATATATACGCAATACACACATATAATCGAAGCCGGCCATGAAACTTCAGGACCTGACATGGAAGATCGTGAGAGTTTATGACCGAATCCAGGAGATGTCACACGTCAGATTCCTGTTGCGAATGCTTTGCAACCTTTGTTCGAATACGTGTCTCAAGCGAAGATGATGTTCTACGTCATATTTTTCGATGATGTTAAGAATATTTAAGGTTTTAGCTAAGTTATTATCCATCTTCGGCAGATAATTAATATATTTAACCATCAGGGTTAGTCTAAGTAGTAAGCGGCTCGATTCAGTTTAAGCAGGATCTCGAGTTCGAGCCCTAATATATGCAGAAATTTCCGTTGGGACACTCACCCATTATAGTTAGGTGTGCGACGCGGGTTGAATTAGGATATAATCAGGGCAAAAAGTTCTGGTGAACCGAGTGGGCAAAAAAAAATATTTATATAAAAAAGAAGTTATGAGATTCAAATAAAAAATATTTATTTAAATTTGTTTCAAGCGTTATATACATTAGATAATTTATTGGGATGATAATATGTCAAGCTGGGTTAGGCGACTATTTTTTTAATTAAAAATGCAAAATAACGTCGTTTTGTTTAGAAGTGTTGGCCGCAGGCTAGATCAGGCCTGGACAGCTAGAGCTCGAGTCCTACTCGAGGCTCAATCGAACCTAAAAAATATAGTCTGAGATTCGATTAACTAGGGTTTAGCTTGTTGACTTCGAGCAGCTCCGAGCTACCCTGACCTGGGCCCTTTTGCAATCCCTAATCTCGGCCCTTTTATCCTGATATTTGACTAATATTTCTATGCTCAAACATATTTAATGAAAAAATAAGTAATTTGCAACTCTTTTACTACGACTTAGTTTGGGGGCGAGTGATGACAGTTGACAACCTACTGAAATCAACTTGCTGAAATGATAAGTACTTATTGAGAATAAGTACTTATGTGTTTGAAATTGCTGTTTTGGTAACTGATAAAACATGAAAATAGATGTTTGGTAAATGCGGTTGCGGTTGCTGAAAAAAGATAAAATGACTGAAAAGTCCATTGATTTAATAAACTATTAATTGTTGTATAAATAATTAAAAAATATATTATTAGTCATATAAATTTAAGATTATAAATAATAAAATATAAATAAAATAAACTTAGTTAATAAAATATTTTATAAAAATTTATTATTAATCATATTAATTAAGAGTATAATAGAAAATAATACTTGTAGTGAATGTTATTAATGGAAAGTAAAATTTTCACCACAGAAGTAGTTTCCTACCGGAACCTTCTTTTTGCTTATCGATTTCTGCAGTGACACTGCAGTTTTCTCTAACCTCCGGTTGTTCACCTCAGATCCAAACATGTGACTACGTTTAAAAATTACCGTGAATAAGTACTTATTCCCACATTACCGCAGATCCACACGCAGCCTATATCTCAAACAAACCTCTTAAATTTACTTTAAAGTACTTGTTCTATCTATTTGACCATTGCCTAAAAGACAATTAAAGCTAAGTAAGTGGTGAAAACATGAGGGGTTATTAAAATTAGGGTTAGATTGAAATTATTACAGTAAACAATAATTTCCAATGAAGAGGATGAATCAATACATTGTAATTGAAAATGACTAATTACAACGAGACATACATGAAGATCATATCTTGAAAGAGTATCAGATCCCATGGAAAGTGAGAAACAAAAACAAAGTAGTATACGTACACTCGACCAAATAGAAAGCAACAATACATATGTGAAAAAAAAATATTATTGACATTATCAGATAACTAAAAAATATAAGATATGTTATATAATGGATTATAATTTAATAACTATCCAAGTTTTCTCATGTCAACATTATCATAAACAAGTATGTTAGTAATACACATTACATCACAGTCATGTAATAAATATATAAATTTAATACGATTCATTACATCATTTAATTTAACGGAGACGAATAAATAAAATGACTAAATAAATATTATAAAATATAAAATAAAATAAAAATGAAAAATAAAAGACACGCATTGAAAATGATAAAGTGATAAAAATAAAAATAGATATAAAAGATAATAATAATAAAAAAAAGAAATAAAAGATAATTAATAAATGTTTTGACAAGTACCATCAGAGAGGGCCAAACTGCAAAATAACAAAGTTGGGTCATCAAATAGTAAAATAAACAAAGTTGTAATATTTTTTAAAATTTTCATTTCGGAGTAGATGCGATTTGAAACAAGATCTGAAGAGAAAAGTACTTCGAGCAAGCTAAGGTCTCAATCAGACCAGTTAGTCTGGGATCAAAACTCTATAGTTGATATGAAACTCATTTAATATTAAACCCTTGATTTCTAATATTAGTTGTTTTAATTTTTACCGAGGAGATGCTTGTTTATGTTAGGTAATGATTACAAGAACTAGAATAAATATGATCATTACAATTATATTGGTTGATTAGTACAAATGAATGACTACCGTTATCATTAACAATAGCTGACCTGTTAAAAATTTAGAGCAATAAAAATTTGTTTTATATCAAATTTTAATATATTTTAATTAATTATATTTAATTGCTAAAAAAGAAGTAAAAAAAGTGTTACGTCATAACACTTATGTTTTTTAGTGAAATGACTTTCATTCTTCTTATAATTAGAGGTATAGAGTTATACCCGAAATTCGGATATAGAAATATTGTTCATCTAATAATAATATACTACTAAATAGTTGTTTTTATTTTTTACCCATTCCTCCCTTCGCATACTTAGAAATGTTAATGAGCCGGGTCGAACTTGAGCAGTCCTTAGCCCAGCTCCGCTCGACCTTGGACATCAGGGCACGAGCGAGCCTAGTCAACCCAACCTGTCATTTTTTAAAAATAAAAACTTTAAAAACGAAATCATTTTATACGTTGTTTTTTACAAAATAACGTAGTTTTACAAGTAACAATCAAGTCACGAGATAACTTATTTGTACGTTGTTTTTGACCAAATTTAAGTTTGATTCATTGATTTCAAACTCGAACCGGAGTGCTAAGTTTGAGCGAGATTAAAAGATGCCAAGTTATCAAGTTGTTGCATTCCATATTTGTCAAAATGCCAGAGTGAACTTGCATGCTAATCTTATGTGTTTCTAACCACCCTAAACTAAAAAACTAACTATGGAATCTTATCATCAACTCGCAATTCGTAAAGCATTTAAACCTAAAGCCCGACGTGTCCAAGTGTTACAGTCTGTTGAAACTAAAACCTTAAAAAACAAGAAGACAACCTTCAACTCCTTTTCATCCAATAGAATCCTAAAATCGTGCGTCCACAATACCTACAGACAAGGACAACCTTGGAAGGTGAAGATCATCTGCTCTTCTCAGATTAAAAAAAAGTTTGGCGCTTGATCCTTCAATCCCAGTTCGGAGGGGAAGAGGGAGGCTTATTCTCCGACGACCCGTTCAAAATATACATTCTTGAGGTCGGTTTCTTTCTCGGATCTTCAATGAGGAAACTTTGTCCAAATTACGACAAAGAGGACGGTCTGGACACCGTCTTGGAGGTGCCGATACCTGAAGAAATGTTCGATAGTATGGGAAGCAATGTCGCTTCACGGTGGCATAACATGCGCGCGTTGATGAGAGCTCAGACAACGACGACGCAGCCATGTCTTCTTCAGACTATTTCAGATACCGAGTTCATGGCATTGCTCAAGCTTGTTTGTTCACCTCTTATACCTTTCCAGTTACAACCTGATCAGCCTCTTACTCGGCCTATTCGACATTGCCCCACTGTACGTATGATTCCAGGAAGATTGGTTTAGGCTGTTTATTTTTCTGTTTCTTGTCTAATCACCACGTGTTTGTTTTTAATCTCCATCGAGAACGAACTACATATATTGACCTTATTCCTAAGTAATATTCTGCAAGAAGAGGCTTGGAACCTCAATATGTAGAAAATTCAGATCACTTGGTATGAATTATTAACAAATTCTTAAATGAACAGGGAGCTTCCATTGCGACTTACATAGTACAACAATACGTGGCGGCGGTGGGAGGACAAGATGCCTTGAACTGGGTGAGCAACATGTGTGCAGTGGGGCAAGTGAAGATGGCTGGCTCTGAAATGCACCAAGGTGATGACAGTATCCACACAGCTGGGAAGTCCGAGGTTGGAGGGTTCGTGTTGTGGCAAAAGAACCCTGATTTATGGTACTTAGAGCTAGTTGTTGCAGGTTACAAGGTGAGTGCAGGTAGTGACGGTAAGGTTGCATGGAGCCAATCCACTTATCAACCTGGTCATGCCAATAGAGGCCCTCCACGACTAATGAGACGCTTCTTTCAGGTAACTAACTAACTACCTAGCCAAATACAGATTCTGATGAAACTCTAAACAAGAGATGAATGTGTATGTGACCAATTCCTGTATGTGTTTGTGCGATTCCCATCAGGGACTCCATCCCAGGTGTACTGCAAACTTGTTCTTGGAAGCAGAGTGCACAGGAGACAAGAAAATCAACAACGAAGACTGTTTTGTACTAATGCTTGACACAGACTCGAGTGTCCTCAAAGCACAGAGTTCAGCTAACACCGAGATCATCCACCATAAGGTATGGGGCTACTTCAGCCAGAGAACTGGACTGCTAGTGAAGTTTGAGGATACAAAGCTGGTGAAAATGAAGTCGCCCAAAGGGGATGACACTGTGTTTTGGGAGACGAGCATAGAGTCAGTGCTTGGAGACTATAAATACATTGAAGGCATCAACATAGCACATAGTGGAAAGACCACAGCAACTCTTTTCAGACATGGACAGTCACGACATCACAAAAGGAAGATCGAAGAAGCTTGGAGGATTGAAGAAGTTGATTTCAATATATGTGGACTGTCTACAGATTGCTTTTTACCTCCAGCAGACCTCAAGAGGGAGCAAGAAAATGCAGAACAATGACAAATCACGAAGTTTTGAGTAAATTGCTTGACGGGTTAATAATTCGAAAGCCAAGTGACGAGCTCGATCGATCATGTCAATGACCAAATTTACTGTATTTGTTCTTGCTTTTTCTTTTTTGGGTTAGGGGCAAATCAATACTAATTCAAAATGGAAATCTCCAGGTACATGTAGGCTTACTTCTGAACTGCAACTTGTATAATCTTTACCTCCGTTTTTAAAGAAACACACATTTGAGTCTTAGAAGTAATACAGATATAATGGCATAAGATTTGTAGATTGTATTAGCATATAACGATAAATATATTGCGATTGGGAGCATTATTACTCCAGCCATGTTACAATAACAACAACGACGAGTTATTTCCTACACAAACTTCCTCTACAAGATCATTGCCAAGATAACGGTTAAAAGAGGTCTTACATTTACTTATCAGTGAGAATCAAGGAGCTTTTATGTGCAGCAGGGACATTGGGAACAATATTCTCCTAATGCAAGAGCTTTTGAAAGAATACAACTACAAGAAAAATCCTAAAAATTGTACTATTAAAGTGGATTTATAGAAAATATTTGATAGTATGAATTGGAATTTTCTGCTCATAACTATGGAGGCCATGAATTTCCCCCGTAGCTTCATAGGGTGGATCAAAGAATGCATTGTCACTGCATCCTACGGATTATTGATAAATGGGAGTCTTACGAAGATTTTTAAAGGCAAGGAAGGGCTTCGACAGGGGGATCCTTTGTCCCCTTATCTTTTCCTAATATGTATGGAGGTCCTCACTTAAATGCTGAAGCACAATACCTCAGGAGACTCCAAATTCAGATTCCATTCCAAATGTAAGAAGCTTTCACTAACTAACTTATGTTTTGCAGATGATCTTATTTTTTTAAGCAAGGCGGATGTTCACTCAGTCTCTCTTCTGATGAGTACTCTCAAGTCTTTTAAGGAGGTTTTGGGTCTGGGTATTAATCTCCACAAGAGTTACCTCATTATCTCCAAAAGGGCTTCTCATCTGACAAATGCCTTAGCTTTAGCTACAGGAATGGATTTTAAGAATCTTCCACTTCATTATCTGGGAATTCCTATTCAATCTAGAAAACTAAGGTTTTGTGAATGATTTCCTTTAATAAAAAAAATCCAGAAAAGATTGGGATCTTGGACTAATAGAGCTCTATCCTATGGAGGGAAACTCCAACTTCTAAAGTCAGTGATCCTGTCTATGCAAACTTACTGGTGTTCCTATCTTTTCCTCTCAAAAGGGCTTATTAAAACTCTAGATAAGCTAATGAAATAATTTCTATGGGGGAAAGGAAATTGGGAGAAAGGAATGGCAAAAGTAAGTTAGAAGGCTATCTGTCAACTGAAAGAAGAAGGTGGATTAGGGTTGGAGTCAATCAACAAGAAAAACAGATTGCTCATGACAAAGAGGATTTGGAGAATTCTAAGTGAAAAACAATCTCTGTGGATCAAATAGATACACACCTATATATTGAAAGGGGAGAACTTTTGGGCTCTAAAAGTTAAAGACAATTACTCTTAGTTCTTTATCCAAATATTGAGAATGAGGGAAGAGGTGCAACAAAACATCACTTGTCAACTGGGGACAAGAGAAAGATTTTCCTTATAGTATGATAATTGGGTAGGCCAAAGAGCTTTAATTCATAACCAACTAGCAAGATCCCTATTGGAGAGGTTCCCAAAGAAAACCAAGCTTCATGAAATAGTTAGTAATGGAAGATGGTTGTTAACTTTAGATGAGATTAGACTATTGTCTATTCCACATTTTAGAAGTTGTGGAGAGGCAAACATCTACTTATAAAATGGGGTTCCAGTTTCAGAAATTACTATAAAGGAAGCAAAAAAGTTGAGAGATGGGTCAGCTAATAGAGTGGGATGGTTTCCACTAGTTTGGAACAAAGTCTTTAGACCTAAAGTCAGTTTCCTTCTCTGGCTAATTATGTTGAACAAACTCAGCAAATTTGATAAACTAAAGTTCCTATCCTCTCCTAAGACATGTATTTTATGTAATCTGGTGGATGAAACTAGAGAACATCTCTTTTTTTTAGTGTGATTATTCTAAAGGAATTTGCGCTACAATCTCTAGCCTATGTATTACTGGGACTAACCACTACAGACTCTCTGAGATTCTACAGGAATTATCCCATCTAGAAAGTTCAAAATATGACAGGGATGTCACACTGGTTTCAGTTGCTACATGTGTCCAAGCTGTGTGGGTTGAGAGAAATAGCAGAAGATTCCGAGAAAAAACTAACTCTCAAATCTCTCTTACATATCTTATTATTGCTAGCATAAGGGAACAACTGATTATAAATAAGTTGAACCTACACTGCAGCAGAGGGTTGGCCCTTGCATGGAGAGTTTAGCCTCGTTGGGTTTTCCTAATCCCTTCCCACACAAGCAAAATCTCAATACATAGGGTTAGATTCAAAATAGTTTAGATAGTAGGGTTTCAAGCAATACTCATCTACTTTCGGAAACTACTGAAGCATTTACTCATAAACATGCACTTTACTGTAAACTACAAAGTGATTAAACAACTTCGTGTTTCTTGTAAAGGAACGTCGCCGTTTAGTTTATGGCTTTGTTTGAGTCTCACACACGTGGGAGGGAGACCATTCGCTTGTAAACTCTCTTTATTTATTTAATGAATTTTTTAAATTCTAAAAAAAAAACAACAACAACCACTCAGTAAAAATTCCGCTGAAATATAAGATTTATGGAGGTCTAACCGGTAGAATGTTGTTTTCAATAAACCTACGTGACAAAAGAAAAAAAGCATATAATACTAAAATATTAAAATAATAATATAAATTTAAAAGAAAAAGAACAATAAGATAGACTTAACAAATAAATAAAATTGTATAAATAAAAATATAAAATAAATAATACAATAAATATAAAACATGGTCGAGACTCAAAATAAAAAATAAAAAAGTAAATAAATATACAAACAACAACAAAGAAGACTGATTAATAAATAAATCCAACGAATCATTACAATAAACTCAAGTTATGTTGATTATGAAATTAATTAAAACAAAGAAACGATATTTAGTCGGTTTAGCTATAAAATTACGTGTTTATGACTTTATTTTTTAAAAAATTATTGTAAAAAATCTTAAATTTAGTTCACACTGTAATGATATTATTTTATATTTAAAAAATCTTAAAATAATTTAAAAATAGAATTACGAGATTCTTCAAATACTTAATAATAAATCATCAGTTAATTTAAATACATAATTAATACATATTTTATTATTTAAAATACATAATTTTTAAATTTGGAAAAATATAAAAAGCCCAATACTAGTTTGGGCCATGTATCCTAACCCTAATCAATTTACAATGTTATAGGTGCAATGTGGCTTCGGCTCAAAATCGCACTTCCTCGTGAAACCCTATATCTCGTTAGCCCCTATTTAAGGCAAGCACTCTCCGTCTCTAGATTGAGCCGACGTATTATGTAACTTTCATACGTTTCGGTGACTTCGAACTCGATTTGATGTCTGCAAAGCACAAAGATTGAATCTTTACTCGTTAGTTAGTTGATCAAAGATGAGTGTTTTTGTTGTTATTTTTCAGGTTTTGCATCTGTTTACCCACTCCTGATATGGCAGATTTTTTTTTAGTGCTAGAGGAGATAAAACAGATGCACATAGCTAATGAAGGTTGGCTTACCAGCTCATTGCATTCCTCTTTTCTGTTGTTGCTTTGGTGTCAAATGGACCTACCTACATTTTCACCTTCACTTTGTTTTCTTTTATGTGTCTCATCAATCTATGTACAGTTTTGAGTCTCTTCATGTTTTTGAAATTTACTGATTTTTGGGAGAAAGTGACAAGTGATGAATAACCTTCTTATCCTACACACTGAATACCTTGTGTTGACTTCTTAACTCCGCTTATTATCTGATGCTACTTTCTTCAAATTTGATTTTGTGGTTGTTTTGCTTTCCTCTGCATCTCGGGTTTGATTTGTATATGCTTCCCTTGTTTAAGGAATTACATTCTTTAAGTATTGGAGAATTTGGATTTGTGTGATTCCATTTATGGGACCTCTAGTCTTTACAATGATGAGAAGAAGCAGACGGGCGGTCAGAAACTGATGCCATGTTGAATGTCTGCAATATCCACTTATGGAATACCTCTGAGTCATAATTCATATCCTGTGGATTTAGACGAATCATAATTTGAGACTTGTCATTCCAATCTCAAGACTGGTTTGTTTAACCCTATGATATAGATTAAGTTGGTCATTAGATTTTGAATCACTACTCACACCAGCAATGATGAAGTTGCTTTACCATATGTCCGGACATATGAGACTTGCTATGATATGATATGCAATCATCTGAGCTGATAAAAGAGCTTTTTTATGTTATGTGAAATTGATGAAAACCGATATTTAATTTTCTTGAGAATGAAAGCTAGCCATTTTGTCCAACAAAGAATGGTTCTTTACTCCTGAAGCAAGTATTAGATTGCTAATTAATGCACTTTATGCTTGTATACTTTGAACAGAGAAAGTAAAATGATCTTTTCAAATCTGTTTCATGAATCCACATGTCACAAACTGCTTGTAGGTCTTGTATACAGTTTTTCTGGACAAACGTGTGCTACAGGTTGCTCAGCCTTATCAGTCTCAGTTGTCCTGTCTTGATGCAGAACCAGTTGTAGTGAAGGACAAAGAATTGGGATTATATTATGACCATTTTCAGCAACTTTTGTGCTGGAATAATTGGTTGTCGATGTCTTCTTGAATTGTATATTATATATTTATTGTTAACATGTGAAAGACAATAGTCCATTGATGTTAAAACTTTTATAGTCCAGCAGGAATTGCTGAAGAATCTTTGTATGCAACTAGAATCAATCTATATCTATCCACCTATTGTTACTGTTATAAAATCCTGGAATGATATGCAAGTAGCTGAAATTAATTGCTCGTGCGATTGTCTGCTGGTTGAACATGGTCATTTCAGCATTTAAAGCCACATTCAAATGCTGTTTCATTCCATAGAACAGTTGCTAACAAAACTGATTCTGAGTTTTGAAGTCTCAGTTCTTGAAGTGAATTACTATCTGATTTATGGATTATTAGTTTATTACTGATTTCATCCATTCAAATTTCATTGAATACTGTAGAACATTGTACGGTTATGAAATCAATAGCCATTGGATTCTTAGAAAGTCTAAAATTATCTCCATCTGAAATTGACAATTAACAGATATTAATACACTTAGTTGCTTCCTACTTACGTTATGACCCACTTCTGTCGGTATTCGGCTAATCCAAGATCAACCGTATTTCCTTCAATACCACAATAATACAAACCGTCTACTGTTCTATAACAGTAACTCCACCCACCCGCTTTTCAGTACCAAGTTGCATTTTACAAAAGGAATTCTTTAATTCTCTCTGATCGTCCTAGTCCTCTGCAAAACAGAGTACCAGGAACCCAGAAAAAATGAGGGGTGACGATGTACGTACAGTCATATCAATTCCGTCCACAACCACCAGCAACACAGCTACTACATCGAGTGTAAAGAAAGTGAGCTCAGGTAACAGCTTTTCAACCAGTAAAAATGGCTACAAGTTCTGGGTCCTAGCTGCTTTTCTCCTTCTCGCATTATGGTCTATGGTCACCGGCTCTGTTACTCTTAAATGGTCCACCGGTAACCTCACACGTCTCTCTGACGACCCAGATTTCACTACTCATGATGATCTCGACGTTCTTGTACTCCCTCCACTCTGGAACTCTTGTTGTTTCTTGTGATCTCGTTGGTTTCAGTGCAAAGATTCGATTTTTATGTGCAAATTTACAAACTTTCTGTGTTTATGGCGGGTGTAGGAAGTGGAAGAGAAAGAGAAAGTGGTGAGGCGAATGTGGAATGTGTATACACATAGCACCACTACCAAATTGCCTCGGTTCTGGCAAGAGGCTTTTGAAGCTGCTTATGAGGCTTTGGTAAGCGAAGTTCCTGCTGTAAGGAACGATGCAGTTTCAGAGATAGCCAAGATTGCTCTTCGCTCCGTCAACCTCGAAAGACTACCTTTTGGAACAACCAAGGTTAGTTGCTCATTCTCTGTTTTAATGTTGCCAGAAAAGTACTGGGAAATGGGCTTTTTAGTGTGAGTTGTTTTATGTTGATGTTTCAAGTCAGTCAGTGATTGCTTCTTGGCGGACGATTCTCTCTTTGATTCCTTGGATATATTTTGATTCCATCTTTAAGATCAAACTCCATGAAAGTGTAATTCCTCTGTGAAGGAGGTGATATTCTTTTTTATTTCGTGGCCATTCATATTCTTTGTAAAAGATATCTTTTTCTTTTCCTCCAACTTTGAACCGATTCCTACTCAAGATTACGGATCTACATGCCAGTTTGTGTTTCCTTATGATGTGATTCTCTAGTTTTTCTTCTGGCTTTTGTTCATGTGTTTCCAGTTGAGTGAAGATGGACCACTCTTTTAAGTCTTCCTCCATCACTACCATGTTTCTCTTTCTCCATTTGACAAATTGTCTATGAGTGTCAGGGACAGGGATTTCTCAATCCAATCAAGATGCCTTGAATTCTTCAAACCAAAGTTTGCCTTTATTTGCTATTGTTGGTCTTATCTTCAAGAATGAGGATTAGGCATTTTGGCTGCCTGAAATCAAGTTGGAAATTTGAGTTAGATTGAGTTTTAGGTCTAGGAAGGTTGGCTCAAACTGATTAAAGTTAAAATGATATATTTTTCAATGCTCGAAAACCTAATTAATTAAAATAATGCATGACTTGGACATAAATCTGTAAACTGCCCATCAATATATATCTATTCATGAAGCCACATTTTATACAGTGTGTTCAAATTTTTGCTGGGATCTGCAGAAGTGTTAAAATTTGTGGATTTTCTGACATCATATGCATTCTTTTCCAGGATGGCACGAAGAGGATAGCAAAGAAGATATCAGGAGATGAAAGTGAAGATAGATATAGCAATTTCCAATAATCTTCTCTGATTATCACATTTCATTTCTTCAGCAGAAAGAAACATCTGATTTCTCCAACAAGTGGACAGATAGAGCCATAACAACGAATCTAACTTGTGTATTGTAATTTGATGGGGAAAAAAAAACAGATGGCTATATGAATATGTAAACAAACCCGTCTTCTTTAATGATGTTATCCCACTGTTCACTCGCCATGGGTAAGGTTTCTGTTTCTGCTCCATTAAACTGCTTCTTCTCAGAATAAATTGAATAATATTAGCTCCTGGGTCTACTATGTGCGTAAACTTCTTCCTGGTCTTCAAGCTGCTTTGTAGATTAAACATGGAATTCGTGACAGTGAGGTGAAGAGACCTTCCCTTTTCATAACTCTGTTTTGGTAGGCCTCGGTTCTCCTATAATCTAAATCTGATCCCGATTTAAGCTGAAATTAGCAAATCAAATTAAACAAACTCGGGTTTAGATAATAAAATCGATTGGACTTGAGCTAAATAAATTGTTTTAAACCTGAATAATCACGAAAAATTAATGGAATCTAACCTAACTTGGTCCAAAGTCTACAAGCCAAACTAAACTTGACTAAACTCAGATTGAGGTTGAAAATTTTTCAACTTCAAAGCCAAACTGATTCATTGCCTAACCCTACCATTTACTATGACAATTCAGTTCTCTCTCAGTTTGCAGATATTATCAAAGCTTTAATTTGAGAATAAAAGGGGAAATGGAGAACATAAATCAATGTTTAACTTAATCTCAGAATAGATCAAGGACTCACTACCTCAGGAATACACGTTCAAAACTGCATGAGCAGATTCAACTAGAACTGCTGCTGCTGCTGCAACCTTCCCATTGAGGGAACAAAAATCCTAGAGAGAACAACATGTACAGTGGTTTCAGCTAAATGGTATTTACAAAGTGCCTCCCAAAACTCAGTACTCTTACCTAATCATCCACTGACTGGATCTCTCCCATCATGATCCTGTTACTGACAACATTGAAACCCAAAACTGAAGGGCTAACTTTCTTTACTTTCTTTCCTTTCTTTTTCCCTCCTCCCTTTGAGGACCCATCTGTCGCACCGGGGATGTTGTTACAGTCAAAATCATCATTGCCTGCATTGTCGAAATTCATGTCTCTGGCACTGTTTCTAGTCACCTTCTGATCATTCCGACTTAGGAAGGCAATTTCAAGTACATCTGATGGCAATAACTCTTTATAGTTTAAGAATTTGTCAATGAACTCGTGATCAGGATCAAATGACCCAAGGTTCTCTGTCAAAAGCATCTCAGCCTCTGATCTGGATTGCTTCAAGCAGAACTCCAAGAAACTAGTATCTACAGCGATAACATAAGAGTGATGTAAGAAGAGAAATTCAAAAGATTAAGTTTTAGTGGTCAATGATGAGCAGTGTTTATATGACATTCCAAAACACAGAACCAGATCTACATTTTTAATCTCAAAGTATTGCCAGACAACTAGGACTCAGTCCATTAAATTCAGCTACATTTGAGATTTACACAATTTAAACATGCTTATAGCATGTTTTTTCTACAGAAAATTGTGACTTCCAAGGTCATAGTTCCTTTTTTTTGTCAATTAAATCTCGTGATGATGTATATGCGACTCTTCATATACCAGTTGGTGCTCTTCAGAAAATGTTAAAAAAAGTAAAAGATACCTTTCGAACCGATCAGTCTCAAACACTCATTTTGACACCAATCTCTGAAGTCCATGGCCTCTGCAAAAGAAACGAAACATTTAAGAGGATTTCACCTTACTACATAAGGAAATATGGTCAATCTAGCAGTTACCTGAATGCTTGTTCATCGTATCTCTCTTCCCTCTAATTGATGACTGAGCGGAAGCAGGTGATGATGAGAGAGAAAGGTCAGCAAGCCTACCGCTCCCAGACTTCTGTCGGCCTAATAACCCACCAGGAGTTGCTTTAATGGGAGGGTTTTTGGTTCCCCAACTGCCCTGGTTTGCAAGATGTGGGAATTTGGCGCTGTTCCAAACAAAGTTAATGAATCACATGAAGCATTAAACATAATACACCAGGCAACCAATGCAAATTCAAGAAACAAGAAAAATGACATTTGGTAATAGGGAAAGATAAAGTTCATACTCCTTAGCCTCTTGTTTGGATTGATCAATTGGTCCCCAGAATAGATCATCATCCTGTTTATATTTTGACTGAAAAGTGGTATTAGAATTGATATGGATTGGAGCAGTAGCCTTTGCTGGGGAAGTATTAGAAATGGACCATGAAGAACCAGTCACATGAGTAGTCTGATTTGGTTGGGGCTTCTGCGGAGTTGGTATTTGATTATGAGGCTGGACTGAAGTAGCCTTTTTCTCCTGCTCTTTCAGGATGTCCCTTAGTGAAGTGGGTTTTGGCGCCCTCTTGGCATCAGTACACCATGCTGGTGAAGGCGAATGGTTTGATGACTCCCCCTTCAAAACAAGAAAATCTCCCAAAGAAGGACCTGATGGGATTGCAGGCAGCACTTCCTTATCCTGTTGCACAGAACGAGAGTTTTTACCTTTCTCAATGGGACTGGAACTGATAGGTACATCAGGCATTGTGACTTTAGCTCCAGAACCCTTTGCTTTTGACGACTTTTTACGACTCTTCTTTGCGTCTTTTGCCTCAGTGAAGTTTCCATCATCAACAGAATCCACATTCACAGTTTTAACTTGATAAGGCAAGCTAGAGACACCTTCTGCCAACTCCACCTCTCTAATCTTGGACTTCGCTAAAACCTCTTCTGCCAAAAGATCATGTAGCTGGCTTTTCTTGCTCTCTGAAGTTGATGAAATTTCTGCTTTATTCACATTCAATTCAGCTGCATCTCTCTGATGTTCTCTAGAAATTTTCTGTTCTGAGTTGGCAACAACCCCCACCCATGGAGTTGACAAGCTCATCGAACTCACGGAGTTGGTGATCTCTGTAACTATCGTTTCTTCCTGTGCCCTCTTCTGTTCTTCCAGCTGAATTTCCAATAACGATTTGGGCTTGAAACCTGGAGCAGGTTTCCAAGCTCTTTGAATTGGCTGTATCTGTGAATTCTGCACTGTAACAGGCTCAACTAGATGTGGCCCACTCTTGTCATCAGCTGGTTCAATATGATCTCCAGGTACACTTGTAGGCAACACACTTTTGAATTGTTGGGAGTCGACAATTTCAGATGAAATTTCAGACTTGTCTTTTGTTGCCTTTAGAGGAGGAGTTCCCCAAGTTCCATCAGTGGACGCAATATTGGTGTCACCAGAATTTGAACCTCCTGTTTCTTGTTGCTTTGCTTGCTGTAAAATGGATGCCTTTGACACTCCCTTTCCTTGGTCAGGAGAGTTGTTCAACTTTGCTGATTTCTGTTTTTTGGATTTCTTCTCACTTTTTCTTGACTTGTGAACTTCATTCTTCACCTGTGTTGCAGCAGAGGGATTATCAATTGATACTTCCTTTTCACCCTGCTGCTCATTATGAGAATTGTCCACTTGAACGACCACTTCAGCAGCATTTTCAAGCTTTAAATTTTCATCAGCACAAACAGAGTTTCCATTAGATTCTGAATGTCTGGAATCCGTAATTGCCTCAGATACTGGCACGGTTACTGTTTCTTCACTTCTCAAATTGTCTTCTGACAACTGATCCCGCAAAACATGAGCATGAAAATCAGAAATATGGAGAGATTCCAGTAAATGAGAAGACGCATTTGAGGATTCTTTCATGACCCCTGACAAGTGTGCACTTTCAGATAAAGATGAGGGTAGCTTGGATTCATTTTGACTGACAAAATCAAATTTTGCAGGCCTGTTAGGAACCCAACTTCTTTGAAGGCCAGTATCCTCATGAGTTTCATGAACAGGATTGAAAGATACTCTCAAATCAACATTATGAAGGTCATGAGAAAGATGATGTGGGGCTTTGGCATCAACATTGTAGCTAACATCCTGGTTGACTTGTAAAGGCAAATTCATGAAACTGGCGGCAGTACACTCATCTTGCACATTTGACTCTGGCACCTGAGAACCAAGCTGAAATAATTCTTGAGATGGTTGAAGCCGAGGATCACTACCAGTAGGTATTGCAGCAGTCTGCAAATGCCCAAAAGATGGCTCTCCAAATCGTTGGTTCAAGTGATGCTCTGAAAGTACCTTAGAAAGCAATTGTTGTTGACGCAAGATCTGTTGCTGTTCCTCTTGTTGCTGATGCTGTTTCATTAGCAAGAGTTTATTCAGCATTGACAGCTGCTGTGTTGGCAGAGGAGCTTGGGAATGTAACTGCAACATGTATTGCTGTTGCAACATATTCAACAATTGTGGATCTTGTGCTAAACCAGAAACAAGTGAATTATCTGAAGTCAAAAGACCAGCTGGATTATCTACAGCTTGACCAAGTATATTTGTTAAAGAGGATGGGTTCTGCTGCTGCAGCCTCTGTTGTTGTCCAAAAGGAATTTGTGAAGGAAAATTATGAGTTTGATGCAAGTCCAGTTTTTCCTTTACTGGATCCAAGCCACCTGGGACAGGAAAATTTGACCAACCAGCTACATTACTAGTCATTGCAGTACTAGATCTGTCGGATAATCCTTGCAGGATGGATATCAAGTCCGTATTCTGTACTTGAGGAGGTTGAAGAGAATTTTCATTCAGTGCTGCTAGTAGTTGTGGATGTGATATTGAAGATTCAGAAAGAACCTCTGGTCTTGAAACTATTGGTGCCACTTCCCTGCCAGCCCAATAAGGATAAGGATTGGGCAGCGACCTCTGCCGCTCAAGTGCCACCCTCTTTGCCAAAAGAAGCATATCATTCACGCCATCAACTCCCACTTGGGCCATATTGCCAGTAGTACTGCCCAAAAATTCTGGCAAACCTATAATTGTCACATAAGAACCCAATCCATTAAGATGGCAATGAAAATAAAAGTTGAAGTGTTCACGGATCAAATTGAAGTAAAAAGACCCCACAAAAACAAACCATTGTATAGCAACGAAAGGAAAATAAACATGAAGACAGTAGTTGATACATAGGTGGAAAAGGTAGAGGATCAACAATGAAAAAGAATCTTAACCTTGAGATGAATTGCTTATATTTCCAGACATGAGTGACTCCAAGAATCTATTTTCTGCCTCCGTTTTTGAAGTGGATTTATGTCTCGGTTCGTTTTTCATCATATCAAGCTGATGCACAGCACCCAAGCCAGTAAAGTTGGGCCTAGTACATGTATCTGTCAATTCATTCTGTTTCGGCACACTAAAACCAGGTGGTGGTCTAGCCTTAGATCGTAAATGAGGCATAACATCACCAAGTAGTAAAAAGGGTGCATCTTTTGATGCAGTTGCGAGGCGAACTTGCAAATCAATCCCAAAATATCCAGCCTCAAACCATCCAATTATATCGCCTCCAGAGAAGGGTCCTTGAATTTCACCCTGAGGATCTTTGTATAAAAGAATTAGGTTCTCAGGAGAAGGTGGTGGGAGTTTCTTATCTTCCTGTTCTTTATCCAGGCTTATTAATGGCTGCCTGCTCACCACGGAATCCTCACCAGTTTGCCATTTTTTACCATCTTTAGAGAGTGACGGATTAACCAAATTAGTTTCCCACTGATTATCTAGATTCTTCTGAGGATGACTCCAACTATGATCATGGTTTCTAGACATACCATCACTTGGAATCTCTCTTGAGTTGATTCCCTTTTCTCCTAGAGATGGGGCTCGCCATGGAGTGCCACTGCCAGGATGCACAGGATTATTTACCTGTGTAGTCGATTCCCTACTGATAGGAGTATCATCAATCTTTCTGCAAGGACCAATATCTTCTCTGGGAACTGCAGACAAAAGAAAATGATTGTACAGATGCAATCTTCAATCAAGGGCAGTTTATCATAAAAAAGAAATAAAAACAACACATAAGCTTAGCTAATTATAGTAAATAGAACCAGAGCAAAGCCACTACATAAAACTCAAGACCAAAGGTTGTTGAATGAACCATCTATAAAATCATATTGTTTTCAGGGATTAAATGACTCTCTAAAGATCATCAAACGAGATCATAAACAAATAAACAATAGCTATCGAATTCTGCATCAAATACCTTCGCCTTTCATTTTGTCATCTGCCTTGTGGTCCTGCAAGAATTCATGTTTGGAGTTGGATCGATAATAGTATGTCTCTCTATCAGGATATACTCTCTCTACATGATTTTCACAACCAGCTTTTGAAATGTCGGTATTGAGATCTTTAGTATCCTCCATTGAGAGTGGTGCATCATCCGTACTGCCTGGTCATAGTATTGAACCACAAAATTAGTTCATCTCTATCCAAATATGCACAAGAATGTTGAAGTCACCTCGATGAGTTCAATACCAAGCTTGGTTCGTCTTGAAGGAGTAGAATCCAGAAGGCTACGCCCAACAGATCCTTCTTTGGATATTTGTGGAGCACCACTACTTACTAATTCCCCTTTATCAATTGCATCCAAAACATCCTACTCAAGAAAACAACACTAAGTCAATTAGCAACAAGTATAGGTATAATTTCCAAAGCCATTAGGTAAAATTACCATTTCTTCATAACTTGGCATTGAAATTGCAAGTGGCTCTAAGGGTTCGTCCTGCGTAAGAGAAGGAACTTGTACAAACCCAGCCAAAATTTTGTTACGTGATTTCATGTCTATCATCCTGTAAATATCGATTAATTTTGTCCGACTATATCTTAAAGGTCCATTTTCACTCTTGTCTGAAATGGCTCCAAAAGATCGGGACTGGACTGAAAAACTGTTCACAGGGTTTCCACTAGAATTGGTCCTTCCACGACCCACAGAAAAAGTAGCATTATTTTCCCCACGTCCTCTCCCATAAGGAAAACTGGAAGTATGTTTATTTGGCATTAGAGTTTGTTGATGAGGAATCTCCCCTTTTCCTCTACTCTGGGAGGAGTTAGATCTCCAAGGCCGATAAAGATCACCATCCTTTTCGTCTTTTCCATGAACAGAATGATGAGGCAACCCCTTTTCAAATGAAACCTCGACATCTTTTCTAAAGTCCACCTTATTCTCATGCGAAACTTCTGTCTCCTTATCACCAGGTCCCCACCGTGTGTTCCATTTGCTCTCACGCCGCTGATCATAATGGGCCTCCCGATTACCCAAATCAGTCCGGCGCTCAGAGGGGGCACGACGAGCTTCATAATGCCTAATGGATGAATTCTCTGGCCAGTGATCAACTCTCCGTGTCTCACCAAGATCCTTGTCTCCATCCCTCTGGCGATCTTTGCGCATTGAGGAATTAAAGTCTCTTTCTTCATCACGCCAGCGTTCACAGCGACCAGTCTCCATATCAAGCAAGGAAGGTCGGAAAACATCCTTCTTCTTCTGGATCTCATGACTCTCCTCATTATTGCTTGATGATTTTGTGCTGGCTGAGTGACTACCATAGGCTGGAAATGGGCTGGAGTGGCTCTCCTGTGTACATATCAATCCCCAATCCAGAAAATGAAAATTATAATCAACAAACATGAAGAGGAACATATCATAACAACATGACATGCATGGCTTTTGGGTTGGAAGGGTATATAATGACACATAAAAATTTATTATGTAAAACTATGGCATTACAGATATAGATAAAACTATGGCATTAAAGATATAGATAAGTAAAATAACGAGGTTCTGACTACATACCCCACTTCCTACACCAGCCTTGCTCTCACCTGGCTTCGGTAGAAGCCATTGCGGTGAAAGCGGAATAGGATTGTCAGATCCTTGAGCATCTGCAGAATATATCCATTTATTAATAAAAATATGTTTGATCCAATTCACCGATTGGAACATAAAGCTCAGCAATCAACTTAAATATATGGACAGCTCCAATTTGGCAGCAGTATTACTGGGGAATTGACATCCTTGAGCAACTTATAAATTGAAAATTATTAGATATGGAGAGGTTCATTCGCAACAGAGGGCAGATTGTGCAATGCAATCAATGCTCCCGAGTAGAAGCAAACAGAAAAAGTAAGCAACCTTAAGGAAATTAGTCTGGTATTACAGTGACAAAAATCTAAACCAACTGTTGACAACTCGGCAATTTCAATCTTTCATTTCAGAGGACAATCAAAACATGTTCAGTTTACACTTCTTTGCTTTAGGTGAGAATAATGTCTAGCCTGATGGTTGAGTCAACTCAAAGGGTTTCTGATCCACTTGAAAAGACACAACTTCACACTAGCTACGAGTGACACTTAGGGTTTCAATATTTTCCTCGACAAAACATAACATAACAACTGAAATCTATGGATTTCCAGTATAACACTATAAGTGACCAAACCTTTAACGCTAAGCAAAATTAACTGGTACATTTATAACCAACTTTCCGGTACTAGAGGTCCCCAGGAGTCTGCACACGCCAAAATGTTTCATCAGTACGAACCCCATCTCTTACATGGTCCGATAACCCACACGAGTTCCGGACAAGGTCCGATAGATTCACTTGCTACTGTTCCTCGGATAAAGTTTTTGTCGGTGAAATTAATAAATTTGAAAAAATAAATAAACGGAACCAAAGCACACATCGTTCTCAAACTACATTTTCCTGTGTTAAAGATAAAGGAATCCAAATGCTTTAAATATCCAAGCACAAAATGAGATACTTTTTTTTTTATTCTTTCTCTTCTGCATGGTATGAAAATAAAACCAACAGCCAAATATCAAACAATGAAAAGATACCGTGAAATTGTTTTCACGGTTCAGTGATAAATGTAAAACCCTAGCTTTACAGAAACCATAAATCTCTAAAGAAAAATCGCCGAATTAACCCAGTATCCACGTTAATGCTATCTAAAGCAGGGAGACAAGTAGGTCCAGCTCGCAAAGGAAACTAGGGTTTTGGTTTAAAAACCCAAGGCACAACCCTAGGAACACAAGAATCGAACATGACAGAAGAAGATTGAATTTGTTTCAAAGCATCTAAGAGGTTGATTGACCTTTGGAGATCTGGTGAGGCGGCGTGACGGAGAGGCCGTGGCGGGAGTCGGAGCTCGAAGTGTTAGCCATGAGTAATCGGCGAAAGGTAGAGAGAGAATGAAGACCTAGCAACAGAAGCGAGCCAAGAGAACCCTTTCTAGTTTTTGTTGCGTTGAGCGAAGAGAGAATATAGGTTAAAGGTGATTGGGACACATAAAATGTGGGGAATGGGAGTAGGTTAAGCAGATGCCATCCCTCGGCTCACGTTAGCTAGAGTTAGCGGTTCGTTTTTTGCCCTCCCAATTTTACTAAGAGAGACGGGTTAGTTCGTATGATTACAATTTTAAGTGTTGTCTTCACGGGCGAAGAAGTTCGTGTAAACCACATTACTGAGATTTGGGTTGCGTGGTTCCCACGGGATGCGAGGTTGCGTTGTGGGAAGTGATTACGGAGGTTATATCAGTGTTTCAGTGGCCGAGTATGGTTGCGGAGGTATTGGTGATGGGTGCGTAATGCGCGACATTTTGGCGTAGGTTAAGGTAAATCTATAAGTAGATTGCGTTTTCCAAAAGCGGAAAAGAGGAAAGGTGTACTTATGGGGTTGAGTATCTAACAAAAACAAGAAATCTGGAAAAAAAAAAGAAAAACAAATTGTCAAGAAAATATACCCAATAATAATTAAATAAATCAGGAAAATTACAAAAATTTTGAAGTATTTAAATTTTTATTTTATTTTTAATTTTTCAATTTGATTTACTTTAATAACTCTTCTTATTAAAAACCAATAAATTTATTAATTTATAAGTTAATTTTTATGAACTAATAATTTCTTGTAAATAAAAATAAATCATAAATTTTATTTAATAATTATTTAATTAAATTTCAAATTTTTCGAAAGGTATGAATAATCTCTTTTAATAATATTTCAAATTTTTAAATTTTATTTAATCTTTAATCAATTTTACGACGGTCTAATATCGATTAACCTTTTAAACCTTAAACCTCTTCTTTTAATGGTTTAATTTTTAGTCTGGTTTTTATGATATATCGATCACAATAAGCATATACATAATTTGTGGAGTTGTTTGAAAACTTTCGAATTGGATTCAATTACATTTGTGAGATTGAATTAAATTCAATTTACACTCTTTAAAATAAATATATAAATATTATAATTAAATTCAATTACATTGTTTGAAATACAATAAAAATGAATTCAACTACTTCATATGACTTTTTTATCCTTAACTAAAAATCGTATGTAAACAATGTGTATGTGTGTGTGTTTTGTAGTAATTGTATATTTGAAAAGAGAATTTTTAATATTTTGAAAAAATTTGACTCTTCAATTCACACACAAAATCGCATTATTTGATATGTGAATTAAATTCATAAAGAAAATGATATTCAATTACATGGTTGACTTTAAATCATCTCTTTTTTAACATTCTAAATGCATAAATTGAATTCAATTATATAAAATTAATAAATTCAATTCAATTCATTAGATTCCAAACATCCTCTTAATAATTACAACATATACATGATTAAGCGTGACAATGGATCAGGTTGAATTCAAACTCAATCAAATTAGAGTCAACTTAAAACTCGATTAGGTCTAAAGTTTTTGATCTTTAGTTCGAGCAGTTCGAAACTCAATCGAGCCTGATCAAGTTTGAATAAATGTATTTTTAATTTTTTAAAATTTAAAACATTACTTTTATTAAAATTTTCAAGCTTTAAGCTAGGTTGAACAATCCGAACCTAAGCACGGGTCGAAGTCTGATTAACTAAGGCCGAACCCGAACCTTGACATTCCTATACATGACCATAGTTTGAATCAGAATTTATTTTCTAACTTAATCATGTATCTTGTTCCAACTAAATCATGGTCGAACTTAATATTAAAATTTTTATTTACTCTGATATTTATTTGTTAAGGACATGAATGCATCATAAAGACAAACGATGGCATTACTCTTTTGAGCGAGTGTAGAGTTCTACTAATTTAGGCCAACAAGCATTTGCCTGTAAAAAGAAAGAATTGCCATTGCCAAAACTCCCCTCCATGGCCTAGAGTTCGACCTTATACCGATCAAAATAACGTCGTTTCAGACAGTTTGGGCCGTTTTAATCTGCTTCCCAAGATCGAGCCCGACTTAAAACCTGATCATCCCCATCTATTCCAGGACGAACTAGGCTTAAAATGTCATCCATCTCTTTTCAGCATGAAATCAATGGAATCGCAAGTACAATAGTAAAAGGTAAAATGCAAAATTTGGCTTTATTGAATGAGCATGTGCAAAGGATGCGTAAATATGAGAGTTCTGATCTAACATTCGAGTTAACACTTGCATAGTTTTTACCATGATACATCCACTTATCATAAGAAACAAAATCGAAACGACGGTCAAAAGTGAAGATACTATTCGCAATCTTCATAATGTCTAGAAGGATCGTGCTTGGAAATGAAAAACATCAGCAGATTAAGTAGATGTATCATGTTTAAGATACTTTTAATTTACTATGGATAGCGAGCAAAAGTGTCGAGTAAAAACTGACTTATATCCGAGGTAGAAGAGTAGGAGGATTAGCTGGGACATCCGAACTTTCCTGCAAAGAGAAAACACAGAAAGAAAAGGAAACCTTCAGTCACAATTCCTGAACACAAACTGTTGTAATGTAAAGATCTTTTTTGTCCTGGAGAAACAATGGTTGTCCGTATATACCTCCAGGTACTTTGTTAGCAATGTCGACGTGCTGTAATTGAAGCCCTCGACGGGTTCTCTCTTTGTACGAGAAGCATGAAGCTGTTTTCTAACTTGAGTGGCCAGTGACTACTCGCAAAATAAACAAGTGTTATCAAGAGTAGAGGAAGCTAAAGGTTAATAAATGATTTTGCAAAACAGTTGGTAGCATGATTCATACCTTTCCTAACTCAACTCCCCACTGATCGAAAGAGTTGATGCCCCATACAAAACCTTGTACAGCGACTCTGTGTTCATAGATGGCCAACAACTGAAAAGAACCAGTGAGTGTTCCGAGTATTAAGTCATGAAGGCGATAAAGTAGACATTATGGCGGAGACAGAAAAGGAAGTGACACCTCTGAAAACACAAAAATGACTACGAATGGGCCAAAATGCTTGACAAAGAAAAGCCATATACCTGACCAACTTTATATGCGTCCAATGATGAAAGCAGAAGGCTGAGAGATGGCCTATTGCCAGAGAAGGTCTGCAAAAATCGAACCGTTGGAAGAGTAATTCATCTAAGAAATTAGTGACAGCAAGGCTTACTACAAAAAGCTGCAAGCATTTACCTTGTGAGGAATGAGATTCTGCGGAACATTCTCCTTTTGCAACTGCTCTGGTGTCTAAAGAAGAACAATAATTAATCAAATACCTAGATAGGCTACTGCTTCATCATGAAGTAGAACATTGAGTATAAAATCTACCTTGCCATAAGCCAGAGCATCCGGCTGTGCAAAAAAGTTGGACATGAGCTCATCATGGTTATTCACAACCTCGCCTGTCAAACATATTAAGTTTTTAAGTAACATAAACAGGACAACAAAATCAAAGCTTCAAGGACTCAGATTGGAAAGCTTGAAAATACCTTCTAGGTATACAGGCTGCTGGCTCTTCACAACACCAATAAAATCACAAGGAATGACACGTCCCTGAAGATTTCAGGACAATGAGACGAAGAAATTCAACTTGTAACCATTTAAACAGCAATAGTCTGGTGAGTTCTTTTCAACCAAATACGCAATAAACATAAAAATCACCTGGTGAATTAATTGGTAGAAGCTATGTTGACCGTTTGTTCCAGGTTCACCAAAGTCAATTTCACCAGTCTCAAATGGAAGTGGAACACCGTCAATTGAAACCCCTTTGCCATTACTTTCCATACTAACCTGATTTGAACAGATTGACCAGGTATAAGCAAATCTAACAACACATTTCTCTATCACCCTCTTCCAGGAAACTTAGACAGGAGCAAGCTGGTTAACTATACCTGCTGAATATGTGGGGCAAATTTCTCCAGTGCTTGAGTGTAAGGTAAGATCGCCTGAAAAATTACCAGAAAACTTGCAAAACAAAACAATAGATAGAAACATGCAATAACGCTAAGCAACTGAAAGTTGAAACAGCGGCTCTAAAGAAGTACTCACCCTTGCAGGACATTCAAAAAATGAAACATTCCACACGCTCAGCAAACCTAAAAGCACCTGAGGGACATTCTTGTTATCAACAAGTCGAAATTCACTTGAAACACATTCGTGAGTACTGAAATTTTTCTCTCAAATGCCATATATGCAGTCATGCAACAATCCAGGCCCCATAAGGCGCAGGTTTATGATACTTACAGGGATATTTTTCTCAAACGGTGCACAACGGAAATGCTGATCAATGCTTGATGCTCCTTTTAGGAACCTTCAAGTACATGACATCACAATAGTAATTTAAAAAGCAATGACTTATTTATTAGATGAACAAGTACACAATTTATACCTCTATTTTGACTATATCAAAGGAACAACAATAAGGATTTCATTGATGACAATGCATGTCATAAATCCAAATTTATTAACAACGACATATTTCTTATAAATCTACTCTCCCACTTGGAAGAAATATTGCAAACAAATGACTTGAAATCTGTACCGAAAAGAAATGATAACAGCTCCTCAGTTCAAGTTGTAAATAACAACTTGCATGCCAAATATTTCATAAGTGTTTCTAGGAAATTTGAGGTAATCAAAAGTAACCGTACTTTTCGACTATCGGAAAACCATACTGGAGAGACAAGGGCAATACTCCAACAGCACTACAAACTGCAATAAATAACCTAATTAGGACCACCTGCAAATTCACTGAACACCACCTCAGAAAGGAAAGAAACTTACCACTATAGCGGCCACCAACCCAGTCCCAGAATGCAAAAGCATTGTTTGGGTCAATGCCAAACTTTTCTACAAGCTGCATTAACATAAAATTGAACACTCAACAATGGAAGTTGCCACTTATCCATCTTGTGCTTGTAATAACACTAACTTGCTCAGGTGTAAGCATTTCCAAACCAGTTATCAATACTTCCCATTGAAGCGAAAAAATGAAACATTTTATGCACATATCAAGAAGACAGTACGATTCCCATTTTCAGTATCATGAGGAAGCGCAAGAAGAAATTGTACCACAAGATTAGTGCTAACAGCCACCATATGCTTCACAACAGCAGAAGGTCTGAAAAACAATTCAAGAACAAGTAAGATATGACCAAGGAAGACAAAAGACATACAGAGCTTTTCCAAACAGAAGTTACATATAGCACAGAGCAGGCAGTGAATGGATTATGAGCAAGCATTACAAAATCGCAGATCCCTCTACCAGTCTTACAATGTATAAGTTTCAATATCCTCATTTCTTTTAAGTTTCTGATCAGAAGCCATAATTATCTTAATCTTACTTCAAATATATAGGAATCTGAGATGCGATACAATATTGCACTGACCCAAGTTCTTTTGAAATCCAGGCCCTTAGTGTGCGAGCATTTAACATTGTTTCAGCTGTGGTAAAAGTTTTTGAAACGACAACAACTGCAATATAGAAAACAAAAAAGTTAGAAACTTCTTAATAATCTCAAGATACAACCAAATTGATTGAATTAGAGGAAGAAAAGAGTAATTCACCGAGGGTCGTCTCAGGGTTTAGGCCAGCAATATTTTTAGCAACATCAACTGGATCCACGTTGGCAAGACTGAAGCAGAAAGCAGAATACATCAGGTTGTCAAAACATAATGTTACAACAGGTTGAATAATCTCAAAGAAAGTTATAGTATAACTTTTACCACCATAAAAACCACCTGCATATTTGAAACATACGCCTAAATGAGATAAGAAGAAAATTGAAAGTACTTACAACCGTAGCTGGCGTCCTTTAGCGTGTTTGCTAGCCTCTGGATCTGCAAGTTGACAAAAAGCAGAAAAGTTAATCCATGGACAAGCTTTTGTCACAGTAAATTTAAGATCCAACCAATCCAATAAATCAAGCATCCGAAGAACCTGTTTGAAGAGCAGTATGCACAAAAAGAGGACCCAAGAAACTTCCTCCAATACCAACTGATACCACATCAGTCAGTGGTTTTCCTGTAGCTCCAACCTAGCGGCATTTGGCTGTTACTACAAAACAGGAGATTCACGCATGAAAATAAAATTCAGAATTGTAATTACCCAAGAACCATTCCGGACCCTCTCTGAGAAGTCTTTGATCTTGTCCAAAACATTCCAAACCTCTGGCACAACATTCTTCCCATCACTCTTTACAGTTGCATCCCTTGGAGCACGCAAAGCTACATGCAGCACAGACCTATTCTCAGTGCTGTTTATCTGGAAGTGCCATTCAAGCATAATGTGATTAGTCATATCTTCGCAGAAGGAAGTTATCGGAATCTTTTAAGAAAAAATGAAAAATTTCTTATACGAATGAATTCCACAGTATGCAGATGAAATGGATCAAAAACCAAAGAAGAAGAAGGGAATAGTGACTTACACGATCTCCATTAAACATGAGGTTAATCTTTTCCTTGAGATGAGCTGCCTACAATGAGCAAACAAGGAGATACCATACATAATCAGTAATTTTATCAGGTACAGGCTACATAAGAGATGCAGGATAAACCCAACTTCACCTCTGCCAAGTTACAGAGTTTATTCAATGTGTCAAGAGTGGCACGTTGTCTTGAATAGTCAAGCGTTATCCCATCAAATTCACTGTGAAAAGTAGTCGAGAACTACATAGTTATACTGCACTAAAGATTAAAAGGAGATATCTTGAAGTTTCGACATTTTCCAAAACAGAGGAATCATACACCATCATTGATTTGCATCTCTCAACGTCGTTCAGCAAATCCCGCAGATGGGTCTTTTTAACGTCCTCGACATGGACCTAAAAATATACACAAGATTCAAAATCACAAAACTAATTCAATACGCTCATTTCTGGCAATTGAAGCCAAGCAATAAGATGTGATCTTCTTATATACCTTCAAGTCTTTCCAGGGCTGAGTCTCGCAGATTAGAGTTGATGACGCCATCTAAAAACAGGGGATAAAAAAAAGAACAAGGTACAGATTGGTGGCAGAGAAAGTACTAATCAAGACGAGAAACTGAACTTAAAAACGACTCCTTCCAGCTCCGTTCTTTATTGTTATCTTTCTTTAATCGTTAAAAAGCCAGAGAATTCAATACAACTCAATAGGGATGACGGGAAAAGGAAAAGAACAAAGAGACAAAACCAGCAAAAACGGATCAGTGACTGACGTCAAAGAGAATAAAAGGAAAAGAGCATAAAGAGTTTTAAGACGATGAACCACAAAAAAATCCAGAGAATTCAACGGAAAAGAGAAGGAGGGTACCTTTAAAAAACAGAGCTTGGAAAGGAGAAGGTGGAAGAGGAAAACTGATTCAGATTAGAGAGCTCAGAGAAGTGGTGGAGAGAGTTTGGGTAGAAAAGAAGTTGGCAAAAGAGAGAGCGGAAAAGAGAAGAGAGTACACGTGGTTTTGTTGTGTTCTGTTAAAGACTTGAAAATTAGCCTTCTTTCCTTTGTAATCAAAAAAAGCAAAAGGACTTTAAGGCATCTTCTTGAGAAGTCGATGGGATGCGTTAAAGCAGAGCAAGGGCGTCGTTCCCCTACGGTGTGGATCATCAAGCAGTGATGTGATCGTGCCGGTTTTGCCATTCATGGGGCGCATCCGGTTTTTGATCCTGGTTTGACTTTGACTACCTAGAAGTGCGGACTTATAAGCTGACGTGAAGCCTTATTTAATTTTTGGCCTTTGAGAGTTTGAGTAGTGAGTTTTTGATATCATGCAGAAATCAACTTGTTGAAATGATTTCAATAATTACTTATATGTTTGGGATTGCTGTTTTGGTAACTGTTGAAACGTGAAAATAAGTGTTTGACAAGTGCGGTTGTGGTTACTGAAAAGAGATAAAATGACTAAAAAGCCTATTGATTTAATAAACTATTAATTGTTGTATAAATAATTAAAAATATATTATTAGTCATATAAATTTAAAATTATAAATAAGAAAATATTAAATTAAAATAAAAATAAGAATTAAATAAATTTAGTAAATTAAATGTTTCATAAAAATTTATTATTAGTCATATAAATTTAAATTATAAATATTAAATTATTAAATTAAAATAAGAAAAAGACGATACGTGGGGCTTGCTTTCTATTAGTTGAGGGTATAATGGAAAATATTAATTATCAGAAGATTATTAATGAAAAGTAGAATTTATACCGCATAAGCACTTCCCTACCGTAACTTTCTCTCTGCACCTTCCTCTAACTTCCGGTTGTTCGCCTACAGATCTAAACATGTGATTACGTTTGAAAACTGCAGTAAATAAGTACTCATCCCATCACACCGTAGATCCAAATATAGCCTTAGACCGAAAGAGACAAGTGAACGCTCTTATTGATAATTTAAAGTTTTTAATTAATTCGTTACTTTGAGTCTTCCTTTCATAAGTTGATGATTGATCCACATTAAATAGTGAACTTCCTATTTCTGCATTTTTAGTCGATTATTTAATTTATACACCAACCAAAATTAATGATTAACGTCAATACTACGTTACTTTGACTTCTTATCAACTCCTTCCAACTTAGGGTGAGTGTATGAACGCGACCTTTCTTCATGGCGAAGAAGCCAAAGAAGACTTCCCGTGGAGAAACAAAAAAGGACTTGTGTGAACAAGATTTACCGTGTAGAAACAAAAGAAGACTTGTGTTAACTTACAAAAAATGTCAAACCAAAGTACCCTTCATTAAAACCTTGCGCCTTACAAAAATTTTAAAAATAATTTTCGTATTGCATGAATCTAAAGGAAGAGTATTGTTCTTCATGTCATGGAACCAAAGTTAAGACATAGGCGTCGTATCTACTCTTAGACTTCTTCCTCAACCTCATCTTACTTATTACATAAAAAAAGATGTAAATTGATAAATGAAAATAGGAAAAGGAAAAGGAAAAACAGTTTACTACTAGGGAGGTGGTCACTAGGTAGGTGGTCCAATGGGGGTCAGCAGGAGCCAACAAACCCAGTTGCAGGTGAATGAATTTAGATCATATGAAAGCGATTCTTAAAGGTAGAACCTTAATCTTTCCTACTTTTTGTAAACTCAGAAGAATATGAAGTATTAGACTCATGCAACAATGCCCTTTTGCTTTCGCTGAACCACTCTAGATTGATGAGCAGATTGACCGGTCCCACTAGTTGAAGGCAGGTTTTGTCCTTCTGATTCCTGAATTGCTTCCTTCAAACGCTCTATAACTAGATTCATAGTTGGCCGCTCTTTGGCATTTTTGTTTAGACAGCTATCTGCCAACTTTGCAACTATTTTTGCAGCGGTGATGGAGTATTCATTTCTGAGTCTCGGATCAATTATCATGCTGAATCGTTTACCTTCTGCTGGGAACTGTTTCACCCAGTCTAGAAGCTTTTGCTCCATTGGTGGACGGTTTCTTTCAAGAGTACGTCTGCCGGTGAGGATTTCATAGAGAACTACCCCAAAAGTCCAAACGTCTGTGTGACTCGTGAGACGGCCTGTTTCAACGTACTCCGGTGCGGCATACCCATAAGTGCCGACGACCTGCATAATAGTACCAAGTTTAGCATGAGCACAAGAACCAGAATGCAGTAGCAATTCAATCCTAGCAACTCATTGTTTATGGCTACAATTAACAGTGCCCTGCATAGTCAGACCAACTCGTTAACACCTAAAAGCTGCATCATATCCATCTTAATTCATACCAAATAAGGTCTCTTCTGTTCTCAAATGGCAAGGGACAAAAACTAAGACATGGAGAGAAAAGTTTGATTGACAGAAAATGAAGTTAGTATAGTTGCTTACTGAAGTGGACACATGGCTACAATCGCCTGTAGGTCCTTCTCTAGCAAGACCAAAATCTGAGAGTTTCGGTTTAAAATCCTTATCCAGCAACACGTTGGAGCATTTGAAGTCTCTATAAATTACCTGAAAATTTAGAACAACAAACATGAGAATCAGAAGCAAGCATTCAGCAGAAGATTGATAAGCGTTTTTCTAATTAATCCTCCACTTTTTTTCTTTTGGATTTTCAGACATCAAGTTCATGGCACCTATTCTAGCAATGATTCACATCAAGCAAAACATTCATTTACTTGGATATAATCAAATTAGACGCAATTACACATACAATGCCACTAATAGCTATTGGATAAGACACCTGCAAACATAATCTTATCCACCATCCGAACCTACGCAACCATATGTGAAGTATGAAATTTATCCATAATTCCCAATCCTACAAAGCTAGAAGTTATGCAATTTCACATGTATAAATTGTTATAACGCCTTGTTAAACACAGTAATATGTTGTCAGCACAATTCAGCAAGTTTAATCCAATGTAAATGATACCTGCACTTCCATTCCACTGTGTAAGTAAGCCAACCCCTCAGCTGCACCAAGGATAATCTCCAATCTAGTTTTCCAAGGTAAAAGGGGTAAACCTCTGTTGAACAGATGATCTTCTAAAGTCCTGTTAGGCATATATTCATATACCAACATCCTTTGGATCCCTCTTTCATTGTCCACACAGCAATAGCCTAGGAGTTTTACCAGGTTTGGGTGATTTACAACCCCAAGAAATTGAACTTCTGCTACCCATTGTTTGTGACCCTATGATAATAAAGAATGAAATGATAAGTTATGAACCCACGAAACATGATATGAGACAAGGTTCAGTGGGATTTTATTGAAGTTCCAACATACATAATAGTTCCCATTTAGAAGTAAAAGTTCACATTCTGTAAACATCATCAAGCACTCAAATGTTGTAAGCTTTTCAATACTGGCAACTTTTTACCTCATTTAGAGAAAGAAAGGAGATTAAATTGAATCCAACAAAAAATAAGTATAAACCTGCAACATAACGAGCACATTGATGGCAAACTTTTGATCCTTTAGAACCTGCAGGCGAATGAGATACCTAAGCATGCCAATGACAGAGACTTTTTAAGTGTACCTGCAAGCCGTGCTTGTTGAGCTTTTTAATGGCAACCACAGTAGAATCACCCTGACTATTGAGAGGCCTAATAGTTCCCTTGTACACACTTCCAAAACCACCTTCTCCAATCTTCAGCAATCTATTAAATCCATTCGTAGCATCTTTGAGCTCTTCATAAGAGAAAGCTCTCAAATTTTCTCGTCTTTCTTGGTACAATTCAGTTATGCTTCTTGGAGATGGCAACGATCTTGCTGTACGGCTCACAGATGCACCCTGTGCTGTGTTTTGATCTCTTAATTGTGGGGCTGATTTTGCTTCTCTATTTTTACTCCTCGCCTTATCCTTGAAGATAGAAAAACACTTCATTATATCTTCTAAACTTTCAATATCAGAACTTTCCGCAATCTCAAGTTATTGCTGTTGCTCCCTTAGGCGAAAAATACAGAGAAAGAGAAGGGAAAAGGCAAAGTGGGTTGGAAGATGAAGAATTTTATCAAGCAAGATCAAAAGCTAATAAAGAAAATGGAGCCCCAAAAAGCCACAAGAAACCAGAAGGAAGATGATGAAGTAGAAAAACAGCGTAGTGTATAATTAAATAGACAGTGTGAACACTGAACACCAGTCGCAAACATATGATGAGAATAGAAATCAAGAAAAATCTCAGATGAGAAAGAGAAGTACGAGATTATGTGATATGTGGAAAACGTCAATGGTGGACCTATAGGAAGGAACAACCGAACAAGACGAGAAGGAGACAGACGGGATGAAGCTCATGTGATGGCGTGTGTGAAAAGGAGGATAGAAAGAGAGGGTAAGGGAATGAAAAGGACAGAAGTAGATTAGATTTTTCAAGGCCAAATCATCAAAGACTGAGACGACCATAGACGCTGTAGGCATTACACCGGTTAACAGATACTCTGGCTTGGTTTGGGGATTACAACCTGTTGAAATGTAAGCTTTTATGAGTTTGGAATTGATGTTTGGGTAATTACTAAAATATAAAAGTAGGTGTTAGGTAATTGTGGTCACAGTTATTGAAATGAGATAAAATAATTAAAAGTTAATTAATTTAATAAATTATTAATTGTTGTATAAATAATTAAAAAATATATTATTAATTATATAAATTTAAAATTATAAATAATAAAATATTAAATTAAGATAAGAAAATATAAATAAAATAAATAAAATATTTTATAAAAATATATTATTAGTGATATTAATAAAAAATATAGTGAAAAATAATACTTGTAGTGAAAGTTATTAATAGAAAGTGAAATTTTTACCGCAAAAGTAATTTCTTAGTGTAACTTTCTTTCTACTTATTGATTTTTGCAGTGACACTGTATTTTTTTTCAACTTTTAATTATTTACTGTAGATCTAAACATGTGACTACGTTTAAAAATTGCGGTAAATAAGTATTTATTCTTATTGTACCGTATATCTAAACGCAACTTCTGGTGTATTAGGGTGATGTCATCGTCTACGTTATTACGTAGAGAACACATTTATGTAAAAAGATTGAACTGAAATTTACGAAAATTAAGTAAAAATTAGTTTAGGGAACAGCCTGTTCCCATAGGCATAGGCGTGTTTTAGAGAAATGAAAATCGACTTTTTGTTTTGGTTGGCTAAGGGGAGGGGGGGAAGACTATAAAGTATAAACCCATGACCATTATGAGTAGGTAAAGTTGTACCTCCTTGGACTAGACTTTTACTTACAACCTAGTACCTAGTGCTAACGCGGACGCCGGGACACGGTTTCTTTCTTATGTTAGAGACACAAAATGCCTTGCGTTACAATGACTTCAGCCAGTTGTTTACTTCTTTATTTCTGAAGTATATATGTTATCACCTTGGTGTTTCTATTTACTGGAAAGGAGACAGGAATCTCTTATTAAACGTAGAAACAGAAACCAAACAATCCTCATCTTCCCCAACGGTTCCTCACCGCGCATATTAATCTTGGGCAGATATTTTACGTCAGCCATTATTATGATCTTGTGATTGCCAAAATGCCAGCCCAACCAACTTTGTTCGTATACTTCAGCCTGTCCTAGGCATATAGTTTTTACATTTGGGTTCCAATTCGTCATCTCGAGAGTTTTCTGGCACCATAGAGTTTACGAGTTCGAGTATCAAGCTCACCTGAGATTTATATATATATATATATATAACATTGTCTATTTTAAACCACTCTATATAAAAGGTAGTGTTTTGTGTTTTAAAAGTACATTGCTTTGTTTTTTTTATACTAAAAAAACTAAAATAATTCAGTAATTCAATCGTAAAAATTTTTAATCGTCTAATTTTTTATTTGAGTTTCAACTTTTCGGTTCGATTTACTTTAATAACTCTTGTTACTAAAAACTAATTAGTTAATTAATTAATTGGTCAATTTTTATAAATTAAAAAATTCTTACAAATTAAAATAAATTAATTAATTTTTATTTAATAATCTCTTTTTTAATTAAACTTAAAATTTTTTAAAAGATAAAGATAAATTCTTTCAAACACATTTCAAATTTTTTAATTTTGTTAAATTTTAAGCCAATAATTTAATACCAATTGAATCTTTTAAACCTTAAACTTTAAATAAGCATCTTCGTACTGTCTAATTTATAACATCTTCTTTTCAGATGTCCGATAATTTAAATTATCCTAGATTAAACAATGAACCTGTAACGAATTCATAAAGTAAAATATTTAGAGTCAGCCTCTTCCTCTTTTTTTTTCTTTTGACCTAAATCGATCTCTTCAACCAAGTTTTATATATACTTCAAAATGCTTAACTTCTATCAGACTATTTTCTTTTGACCTAAATCTTCTCAACCACCCACTTCCTTATTTCGTCGGAATTGAAATATTGAATGCAAAACCATCTTTCTACTGATCGGATTCAGCTTGACATATTTGGCGTCTCTGCCTCTCGTCCCAACGATTAGATTCACGCCACCACCAAATGTTGCATGGTCTCTAAGGATCAAATTAGATTTGCGTCTATGTTTCAGTATCACCCATTATAATTATTACGATCAAGACACTAGCTAGGTTTGTTTTGTATACCTTTTATCTAATTAAGATCTTTGATTTCTATGTTCAGGTCTTTAAACTCCATGTTTGGATGTGAAAATTCAGATTATCAATCAAATACGACGTATATGATTTTCATATATATTCATGTAAACATATTCATCTTTAAGAGTTCACATTATTTGATTATTTGTAAAATAAATATATTTTCAAGCAACTGACCATAGGATTTACGAGACTACGTAATAAACTACTGACTAGTTACAGGACCGTTTAAGTTACTTGACTTTTCTTACACAACATACATAATGACGAATGTTCATTTTACTTTTACATTTAATTATGTCCTTTTTTTCCTTGTGCTGTTTGAATGTCAAACACGAGTGTGACCTCATCGTATAGAAAAACATACTATATCTAGCAAAAGGACAGACTTCATGACATAAACTGGTCAAATTAAGACTTGTAGTTGTTGGTTTGTATGATCTAATCCATACTGTTCACAGCCAAAATCACTCTGAAGGGTATAGTAACAATTGACTCACTGCCTCCGCCGCTCCGCGTCCTCGTGGAAATTAGTAACTTATTACTTAGCCAAAAGTCATGAGACAGCACAGAATTTATTAAGCTCTTAAATTTCTCTTTGCACAGTCACATGCGATGTGGACTGTGGAATGGTGCCATCAATATCTTATGAAATCAGAAGAAGGGAAGTGACAAACGTCTCAATATCTTATGAAATCACAAGAAGGGAAGTGACAAACGTCTCACACGCTATTTGTCCTTTCTTTTCTGAAGAAAAGATTAATATATACCAAAAGAAAAAACGTGAACGTGGGGCTTAGTTTAAAAACATCTCAAGGTTCCAAAGAGACATGAAGTCATAACTCATAAGTAACTATTAAAGTAGTCACTTGAGATTGAAAGTTTAAGCTGGATGATAACGTATAACAATAGTTGTTTTATAAGCCACCAAACCTGATACATTTTATTGTGATGATAAGGAAAAGGAAGAACACAATGTCAAGTTGTTAAGGCCCTCCAAACATTCTTTAATTAATAATTCCACCACGTGCCATCATTTCCCTGGCTTTGGAGGTTTCCTATGTGACGAGTATGAAGACAAAGTGGTCTTACGAGGAAGAGCTTCTCTCTGAAGGAAATTAAGCGAGTCAGTTTGACAAAAGAGGACCTTTAAACGATACTTCCTACGAATTGTAGCTAACCTGGAAAAAGTTCCGTCCACGGAATTGAAATTCCGTCTTTTGGATGAAGAGTTGTCTAGGTTCAAGTGTACCTTAAAATTAACTATTTTAGGTAAAATAATACAGTTTTGTCTTTAAAAGTTAAAAGTTCAAATTGACCTAAGCCTGAGTCTAGCTCATGAATCGACCCATTAAAAATATTTGAATCAAAATGACTTTGAGAATTAAAAGTATATTATTGTTGTGTTTCAATACGTATAAGAAGGGTTCTTTTACATACTTTGAAAGTGAATATATTCCATGGTTTTTAAAATATTCTTATATCAAAATGACTGTAAGATTTGAAGTATGTTATTGTTCTGTTTCAACGTGTATAAACACAACTATAGGTTTATGGAAATAATGAAGAGCATCATTATAATTAATAGATAAAGTATTCTCTAATCAATATGTTATATTTCAATTAACTAACAACATCTTTAAACTCTAAGCAATGAGAATAAAATATGCTTGACTTTGTTAATTAGTTCGTTGAATCGAGTTGGCAATTGAGTTTTGCTGAATGTATCAACAGTTTGATCATGAAATGAGACAAACACAAGAGAGACAATTCCTTACTAAACGTGTTGATGAACAAAGCAATAATCATTCTCAATATATTTTGTTCGCTCGTAAAATACATTATATAAGCAATTTAAATGACAACACATTTATTACAACAAAATAGTAGTAGTTGATAATTGTTTAATCTCACATCTTACAATAACTAAAGCAACCATACGAGTCCAGAAGTGGTGTCAAGAAGAGTTCAATATTCACCTTTAATAATAGAATGAGATACAACTTCCTATTTCTTCATAAAATAAGAGAATCACCAAAAAAAAACAAAACTCAGTTATAGAGCATTAATCAATAAGATCCCTAGCTCAATCAACATCATAGTATGCACAAAGCTCCAAAGAGGAGGATGATAATGAAGAACGTGAAAGTAATGCAGTATAATGAGTAGTTTAAGGAGCTAAATACAAGGATGACAACAGGCTGAGTTGAGCCGATTTTTTATTTTTTAAAGATTAAAAATAACGTTATTTTTTACAAAATGACGTCTTTTTGTCACTTTCGATAGGGCCACGGGCCAGACTGTCTACTCGGTGGAGCCAAGAAATTTCGACCCATGGTCTGATCAATCCAAGCCTAACCTGTTGACTTTGGGTAAGGCCAGGCCAAGCCAGATTGTTGTGCCTAATTGCATAAATTGACTCACAATATAAAATGCCTATGCTATGCCGAGATGAGTTATTGTAAGATATACAAAACTTTCCACTAGTTGTCGATACAAAGTAGCGTAATACAAAAGTTTATCATCTTCTGATCTAAGATAAACATCACTTTTAATAGGGCTGGAAGCAATTTTGCTACTATGTGTGTTGAACAAATAAGACATTATCATGTGAAGTGAAAATAAAGCCAAGTTATTAAATCATTACCATCATCATCATCATCACCCAGTCCAAAATTTTGCAATGAAGTGAGGTTTGGAGAGGTACGATAGTACGCAGCCTTACCCCTAAATAATAGAGAAGTTGTTTCCGGTGAACCTACATGTAAATGAGACAATATACGAATGATGCAGGTTACAGAAATAAAAACAGAAAATAAATAAAAATGCAAGTAATGGGGAATACCTGAAGGAGGTCAGATCTGCGAGAACCTAATAGGCTAGTCCAATCCCTTCTTGTCTCTCAATAAATAAGGGGACCTTTCTCAGAGACCCTGTCGGTTGTTTAAAGCCATAAAATGCCTTTTTAAAGTGATAAACAATATCTAGAGAATGATCATACCCTAGAGATAGGTTGTACATACATTTATTTGAAAAGATCGCCAATGAGAATTGTGGTTTTTTTTTGCATATATTTGAAATAGTTGTCATTTTGTAATTGTAATAATAATTACGAGACTTCAACTAAAGTTAGGCTAGCCACAAAAGCAAAGATATTCTCATAGTAAACACCATACTCTTGAGTAAATCCTCCAACAAGTGAAGCTTTATAATATTTTGCATTGTCATCCATCTTGGTCTTGATCTTATAGATCTATTCACAACCCACTAAAGTCTTTCCTAAAAGAAGTGTGATTGAATCTCAAGTGTGAGATTTTTCTATGGCATATAATTCTTCTTTCATAACTTCTTGTCAGAAAACATTAGAATTAGCTTCTTTATAGCCATTGGATTCATAGAGGGAAGTGATGATTGAGTTACAAAATGATGTTTAAGATGAGAGAAACTTATAGCATAAGGTTCCAAGTGAGAAGTGAGTTCAATAGTTTTGACAAGTTGTGACGATTAAAATAGTTCTTCAAATTTAATAGGGTTTAATATTTCGATGGGATAGATAGTCATTATTATTCAGAACTTGCAACTGGAAGAGACTCAAACAAAGTTAATGAGTCAACAAAATTAGAAAATAAGTCAATGGAGAGATGACTATAAAGAGAAGTGGAGGGCTAGACTCAAAAGGAGACAAGGATGAGAACATTTTATATTCCTAAATGCGACATGTTTAGAGATTTGGATACTTTTAGAAATAGTATCCCAACATCTATACTCCTTATGTTCAATGTTATACCCTAGAAAAAAATATAACCATGTCTGAGGTTCGCATTCAGAATGTTCATGTGATTGAAGAAACATAAAACATTGAGGACCAAAAACTCAATATTATATTCAAGGGTATAGGCATAAAGACAATCATAAGAAGATTGATTACCAATATGATGGTAGAGAAAACATAATTGATAGTTGATTACCAATATGATGGTAGAGGAAACATAATTGATAGTATAAATAACAATAAGAGTTGCTTCTTCTTAAAGTAGGAGGAAGAAATAAGTAGGACTTTTTTGGTGTCAAGGATGTGTCTATGTTTCTTCTCAACTCTCCTATTTTGTTAGGTTGTACTTGGACAAGAATGAAGAAATAATGTACCATATTGAAACAAAATAGTGAGAAATGAATTGTCCTTATATTCTACAACATTATCAATTTGAAAAACTTTTATTATTTTAGAGAACTAGGTTTTGGCCATTTAGATAAACTCAACATATATGTCCTACACCTTAGATTTTTTATATATATCAAATAAATCTAAGTATATTAAGAAAAATCATTAGCAAAGATTACAAAATATTTTGAACCGAGCATAATAGGAATAGAAGAAGGATCTCAAATAACAAAGTGTATTAAATCAAAAGGGCTAGATGATGTCAAATTGATATTATAAAAAGTTAATGCATGATATAGTTAATTGACAAGGTAAACAATCAATATATACTTATTTAACAATTCCTAGCAATTCTTCAGGAATTAAAGATTCAAACTTAGTAGTGTCAAGTCCAAGGTGTAATAATGGCACCACTTTACAAAATTGACTTATAGGTAAATGAAGTGGTATAAGTTCAAATAAATGTCCCTTTTTATGCCCTATCCCAAGGATTTGCCCCTTCTTTAGGCCTTGAACAAGACAACCATAACATGGAAAGCGAGCATTAAGGCCAAGATTACATAATTAACCAATAGAGATTAGATTAAGTGACAAATTTAAACTAAGAAGGAACTTAGTAATGCGAGATTTAATGTAGGCAAGGTACCAACATGATTAACATTTATGGAATACTTATCAGTAGTATGTATAATAGATGCATGGGTAACTGAGTATTTAATTTTAAGCAATGAAGATATAAAGCTCATATAATTACAACATACAGATTCAGATATGAAGAATAACCAGTATTTGATGTGACAGACAAGAATTATAAGATCGTAGAATTATCATATTGAGAAGTGTCAGTTTGAGGGTGTCAATACTAATTTGATCAAGAAGAGCAACAAGGTCGGGCTCAGAAGACTTAGTGATGAAGCAGTGAAATTGTATCATTGATGACTAGACTTTAGTTTAAGATCTTTTTTTGGGAACTTGTAGATCCTACAGTGACTAATACATGGTCAAAGAAATGATGAGATTTCAGTTTAGCTAACCTTTCTTCGTATGTAAGCTTAACAATGACTTCGTATTTGGAAAAATGGATCGTGACGTTAAAGAGATCCATACACGGTTTCAAATTCAAAAATGAAGGATATCAAGTACTTCATTATATTTATATGGTCCTATTGATAAGTGTACAACTTATCATCTCTTTGATCGTGCCATTTTAGATCAAAAGCAGCAAGATGGTTCCAAATATCTTGTGGCCGTGAAAGATACAGATTATCCAACTTTCTGTTTTAATGAACAAAATCAGCCATAGAATAACATTTGGTAAGCACATCCTATACCTCTTTTGTAGTTTCAAAATTAAATATCATTTGATCATCGACTCATATTTATTGTGAAACCATATGAGATTGAAAGGATAAGTGAATGTATTGATGTATTGCAGAGATAACGTTAGTAGGTTTATGTAGTACAAAAATAGTGCAGATATGGTGGAGGTGTTAGACAGTTTCCTAGCTCCTCCCCAATTACACGTTTCTTTTACGATTAGCATCTTCAAACCTTATAAGAGAATTTGAATATTTTTATAATCTCATTCTTCTAGTCATTCTTTGAATTTCTCGTAACTTTCTTCTTACTAATGGGTTCAATAAAATCACCTATAACATAATGAGAAACACCGATAGGTTCAACAATGTCATGTTTATCATAATTAAAGAAAGATCTAAGAGAATCAGCGTACAGTTTCTTGACTGATCCAAAAATGACTTAGTCATTATGATTGTTTTGGATTTTTGTGAATGAAAACAAATGGAAACCATGCAGATGGGAAAGTAAGATAAAGAAGTATCGACAGCGATAAGAGACAAGGAAGCCGCTTGCCCCAAACAAACAACTTTCAATTAGTGAAGTCTCGTCTCAAACCTACTAATAGATGATATTGGCAATATGAACAGAGAACAGACCTAGACAAACCAACAGAGAAGCCGCTTGCCCCAAACAAGCAACTTTCAATTAGTGACGTCTCATCTCAAACCTACTAGTAGATGATATTGGCAAATATGAATAGAGAAGCCACTTGCCCCAAGCAAACAACTTTCAATTCGTGACGTCTCATCTCAAACCTACTAATAGATGATATTGGCAATATGAACAGAGAACAGATCTAGCCAATCCAACAAGGAAGTAACTAAGGGGTTTGGTTTTTTTTTTCTATTATGGTTTTTATTTTTTTCCTATTTTTAGTTTCTTTCACCGTCATCATCATCACCCAGTTTGAAATTCCGCAATGAAGCGACGTCTGGAGAGGTCGATAGTACGCAACCTTATCCCTACATAGTAGAGAGGCTGTTTCCTTAAATAAAAACAAAATTTTGTTTAATTATATATTTATATATTAGATAAAATTTAAAGAAATTTTATTTTTATAAAATAAATAAATAAATTATTTATTACTAAAATAAATAAATAAGTTATTTTAATCTCTTATATAATATTTATTACTAAATTATCAGTAAAATAATTAATTTTAATTTATAAATTAATATTGACTTATTATTATATTTTTAATTATTAAAGGAAATTTTATTTAAAATTTATATATTTTGAAGATATTTTAAATTTAAATTATACTTATTAAGTAATTATTAAATCAAAATTAATTTTTTAAAATTAATTTTTAAATTAAATATAAAATTTAATTTAATATTTTTATTAATAATTATTATTAAATAATTATCAATATTTATTTAATTGAAAGCAAATTAGATTATAAGGAAAAAATAAAAAGAATCATTGTTTTCAGTTTTAATAAGTTATAGAAACTTGATGAAACCAAAAATAAAAAATCACATGTGAGAATTAAAGGCGTATTATTATCGTGTTTCAACATGTGCAAAAAGGATCTAATTTATAAAGATATAAGTATATGACAATCATCAAGAGATTACTTACAGTTAGTTGACCCCTAAAGCTAATATATTATATTTCAATTGACTAATAATGCGCTTAGCATTTTTTTTCCTTGGTTACATTCTTTGATATTGAAAATTAGGATTCATTTATTTTCTCATTATTTGTAAAATTAGGATTAATGATGAGCTATATTTGCAAAAAATTAAAAATTTGAATATTTAATTGTCATTTTTTAAACCATGTTTCACTTAGGGTGTTCTAACCCTGTTTCGTTTTATCTAATTTACACATTTAAATATGTATGTGAGATTTAGATTTAGATTTAGTTTGAGGGAGCGGTGACGGTCGATAACCTGCTGAAATGATAAGTACTTGACGGTCAATAAGTATTTATGTATTTAGGATTGTTGTTTTGGTAACTATTGAAACATAAAAATAGGTGTTTGGCAAGTTCAGTTGCGGTTGCTGAAAAGAGATAAAATGACTAAAAAACTCATTGATTTAATAAATTATTAATTGTTGTATAAATAATTTAAAAATATATTATTCGTCGTATAAATTTAAAACTTAAAATAATAAAATAATAAATTAAAATAAGAAAATATAACTAAAATAAATTTAGTAAATAAAATATTTCATAAAAAAATATCATTGGTCATATAAATTTAAAATTATAAATAATAAAATATTAAATTAAAATAAGAAAAATATAAATAAAATAAATTTAGTAAATAAAATATTTCATAAAAATATATTATTAGTCATATAAATTCAAATTATAAATAAGAAAATATTATGTTTTCAAAAAAAGAAAATATTAAATTAAAATAAAAAATATAAATAAAATATTTTTATAAAAATATATTATCAGTGATATAAATTCAAATTTTAATATTAAATTATTAAATTAAAATATAAAAGCTACTGCAATAAAAGAAAAAAAGAAAAAAATATGAAAACAAGCGAGGTGGCGAGTACCCAAGAGGACAAGGAATACGGAGAGTCAGAAAGAACGAAGAAGACGATACGTTGGATTTGATTTCTATTAGTTGAGGGTATAATGGAAAATAATGATTATCAGAAGGTTATTAATAGAAGGTAGAATTTTTACCGTAGAAGTACTTTCTTATCACAACCCTTTTTTTACCTATCGATTTCTGCGGTGACACCGTACTTTTGTCCAATTTCTAATTATTTGCTCACAGATTCAAACATACGATTACATTTAAAAACTGCGATAAACATATGATTACATTTAAAAACTGCGATAAATAAGTATTTATCTCACCGTATTGCATACTTAAACACAAACTTAAATTAATTAGGTTGAAACTAATTAACTAATCAGAGAATCTAACCCCACCCTCCATAGGCTTATCTGTATTTAGGACTAGTACTAGTAGGCACCAGAAATATGAGCTTGACTTCTTTCTTCTCAGCCTAACCTATGCATTCTTTCTATGAATGGAGTCATGACTCGTGTAGACTAATCTTTGTGGTGGGGATGTTCGCAAAAGGTCTAGAAGACTTGGAAAACGTGTGCATTGGGAAAGAAGAAAAAGGGCGCTCTTTGAAATTTGTAGGAAGCTTCCGCGGAAACAGCCCCAAGTCTTTGCGGGCTCTGGTGGTAACCAAGTTTAAATCTTGCTCGCTCTTTTTTTTTTAATCGATAACGAATTAAATTTTACGTCTGCGGGTCTTCTTCTTCTCCATCGAGATTTACTAACGTCCTCACAAGCTTACACTTGTAATAATACCGTTTGGAAGCTAGAGTATCATGGCTGCAGAAGCTGTGGGAGGACCTTTTCTCTCTTCTTTCCTTGCCGTGTTATTTGATAGAGTGGCTTCTCATAGGATTGTGCACTTCTTCAGATGTCGGAAACTCGATCATCGACTCCTGCAGAAGTTGAAGACTTGTATGAACTCTGTTCAAAGTGTCCTTGACGATGCGGAGGAGAAGGAGATCAGTAAGTTGCCTTTGAAACAATGGCTTGAAGACCTTCAAGATGCTTTGTTTGAAGCTGATGATTTGTTGGACGAGATTCGTTATGAAGCTATGCGGCTCGAATTAGAGGCTGAATCAGTCTCCGCCATGGATAAGGTACGAAAGTTTCTGAAGCCTTTTAATTCATTTGAGAATGGGTTGGAAGCGAGGCTGATAGGCATCCTTGAGACCCTTGAGCACTTGGTGAATCAGAAGGATGTGCTTGGTATGCGGGAGAGCACAAGAGCCGAACGATCAATTCGAAGAATAACCACTACGTCTCTTGTCGAAAGATCGAACATATTTGGGAGGGAAAGTGATAAGGAAGCAATAATGGGACTATTTATGTTAGATGATGGCAATGGCAGCAAGAACTTAAGTGTAATTTCCATTATGGGTATGGGCGGGATAGGTAAAATTACACTCGCTCAGCTCATTTACAGAGATGACTGGTCCAGGAGCGATTTGATGTCAAAGGATGGGTGTGCGTTTCAGAAGATTTTGATGTTCCAAGAATAACAAGAGATATTCTTAATGAAGTGGCTCCAATTGCTTGGGATGATAAGACTCTGAATCAGCTCCAGTCTGAGCTAGAGAAGGAACTGACAGGCAAAAGGTTCTTGTTTGTGGTAGACGATGTATGGAATGAAAGGTTTACTGATTGGGACATTTTGCTAAGGCCTTTGAAGAATGGGAGTCCTGGAAGCAAGATTATCATCACCACTCGGAATGATGGTGTAGCATCGACTGTGAGTTCTAACTCAATTTTCCGTTTAAATATGTTGAACTCTATTAATAGCTGGCAATTATTTTGCATACATGCATTTGAGGATCATAACTCTAGTGACTATCCATACTTGGAAGAAATTGGTAGAGAAATTGTGAAACGATGTCATGGCCTTCCTTTGGCTGTGAAAGTAATGGGAGGTCTATTGCACTCTAAGAAAAATGTCAAGGATTGGGTGAATGTTTTAAGAAACAATCTGTGGGATTTTTCAGAAGGTGACATTTTCCCAGTTCTAAGATTGAGTTACCATTATCTTCCATCTCATATAAAGCGATGCTTTGCTTATTGCTCAATATTTCCCAAGGCTTATGAATTCAAGAAGGAGGAATTAGTCCTTTTGTGGATGGGAGAAGGTTTAGTGATTTCACCAAAAGGCAACAAGACAGTAGAAGAAGTCGGTGATGAGTACTTTGATGAGTTAGTGTCAAGGTCATTTTTTCAACCTGTCAATCTTACCTACAGTTCAAAGTTTGTCATGCACGACTTACTCAATGACCTGGCTAGAGTTGTGGCTGGAGAATCTTGCTTCAGGTTTGAGGGTAAAGATTTCTGCAAGACACCCAAAAGGACTCGTTATTTTTCATGTGTGGTGGTAGAACAAGAATCATCACAGCAACTTTCAGACATCCTCGAATCTACTCACCTGTTGCACACATTCTTACCAGTGTATATACATCAAGGTGGCAACATGGAAAATTTCAGCAAGAGGTAATTCGTGTTCTATTGTTAAACCAGCAACGATTAAGAGTGCTATCTTTCTCCCAGTGTGAGCATGTGGTTGAGTTGCCTAGTTCAATTGGGCAGCTAAAACATTTGCGATATTTAGATTTTTCTGCAACACCAATCACAAGTTTGCCTGAATGTTTGTGTAGTTTGTACAATCTACAAACTTTGACGTTAAATCAGTGCAATAAGCTAGCTGAGTTGCCAACTAAGATGGGAAGGTTGATCAATATGCAATATCTTGATATTGAAGGAACAAATTTGCAGGAGATGCCACCAAATATGGGTAAACTAATAAAGCTGCAAAAGTTAACTGATTTCTTTGTGGGAAAGCGAGAGGGATGTAGAGTTAAAGAATTAGGGAACCTTCAACATCTTCGTGAAACACTAAGAATTCAGAATCTTCAAAATGTGGTGAATGCTCAAGACTCTTTAGAAGCCAAGGTGAATTGTAAGAAGTGGAAGAGTGATACTGATGATTCACATCATGAAAAGGTTGTACTTGATGGGTTGCAGCCTCACACAGAGATAGAAGCCATCTCAATCATTGGTTATGGAGGTACTAGCTTTCCGAATTGGTTAGGAGGCTCTTCTTTTACCAAATTATTCTCTTTGGAGCTTAAGGGATGTAGATACTGCTCCTGCCTACCACCACTTGGGCAGATATTGTCTCTCAAGTATCTTACAATCATTGGTTTTGCTGCAGTTATGGTAATTAATTCTGATTTCTATGGCAGATGCCTCTCCTCCTCGATGAAGCCATTTCAATCTCTTGAGATCCTAGCCTTAATAGATATGCCTCAGTTGCAGGAATGGATACCTTATGGAACAGAAGAGCAAACTGGAGCCTTCCCTTGTCTCAAACAGCTATATGTAACAAATTGCCCAAACTTAACAGGCTCTCTACCTAGTCATCTTCCCTCTTTGACAAAATTTGAGATCAACGCATGCCCTCAGCTTCAATTTTGTGTTCCGAATTCTCCAAACCTTTCTTCAATGGTATTTAATGATCGCTCTTCAATGTTATTTAGTGATGGCTCTCGTGTGATGAATTTCCATGATTCCACCTCTCTCAATATTATCCAATTCTACTGCCAAGACTCTGCTCTGGAAAAAATGGGGAAACTTGGCTATTCTGTGGAACAAATTACAATTCAAAAATACGAACCACTCGAGTGCTTTCCATTAGAGTTGTTCCCTAAATTGAGGAGTCTGTGTATTAAAGAATGTCCACATTATGAATCCTTTTGTACACCCAATCAGGAATGCCTTAAATTTGTCTCCTTTGAGTTTCTGACAGAGCTTTTTCTTTGGGATTGTCCAAGACTCAAGTTCCGACCTCAGTGCATGCATTCTCTTCTGCCTTCCCTTTTGGATTTGAGAATATATGGCTGCCCACAAATTGAGACATTTCCTGAAGATGGTTTGCCGTCCAAACTAGAATCACTTACCATCTCTGATTGCAACAAACTGATTGCAAGACGTATGCATTGGAATTTGCAAAAACTCACCTCTCTTACTTTGCCCCAGATTAGGGAGTATGAAGCAGAAGAAATGGAAATTATGGAATGCTTCCCAGATTTGACCCTGCTGCCCTCCAGTCTTACTTCTCTTGGTATTTCAATTCTGCCAAATCTGAAATCTTTGAATTACAAAGGGCTTCAACACCTTAATTCTCTTAAAGAGTTGCAGATATGTCATTGCCCTAAGCTCCAGTTAGTGCCTGAAGAGGGTTTGCCCTCCACTCTTATCTCTCTGAGAGTTACTGACATTCAAATTTTGGTCTCTGGTCAACAGAAGATTTCATGATCTCACCTTGCTCAGAGAATTGCATATTTGGGATTGTCCTTACATTGTATCCCTTCCAGAAGAAGGGCTGCCACCCAATCTCATCACTCTTACTCTGATGGAACTCCAGAATCTGAGTTCTGTGGTTGGGCTTCGCCAACTTATGTTCCTGGAAGGCTTGGGAATTGATAACTGCCCTCATCTGCAGTCCTTTCCAGAGGGGAACCTGCCATCCTCCCTTTCTTCTCTACATGTCTGGAATTGTCCATTGCTGGAACGAAGGTGTCAAAGAGAGAAAGGAGAAGATTGGTCCAAGATTTCACACATTCCCTTCATTGAAATTGATTGCGATAGGATATAGAACCAGAGTAGTCTCTGATCATAGAATTATTATCTTACCTTCTATAAAGTTACAATTTCATGAAATATACAGTTGCCCTTACGGCTTGTGTTGCTGCTAGACCATATCAATGAAGTTGCTAATCCCTCCATTTTTAAATTGCAACAATAGCTTAAAATTGACAATGGACTGGTGGTAATTGCCCTTTGAACCTAATTGAAATATATATGATTGATGCATTACAATATTTCACTCTCTTCTTTAGTATGCTGGAAAAGATTTAACCTCTTTAACTAATCCTGTATCTGAAATTGGGAATATAGTTGCATGAACTTATTAGTTTACTGAAACAATTGAGGACAGCGATGCGATATCGTCAAGCAATTCTTAATCCACCAGGCTTCAGTAACTAATTTGTATATAGAACAAATTCTACCAATTCCAAGAAATATAGAGACTGATAAATATCTTACGAAGGTATGAACAATGCGAAACGTACTTCTATGTCCAAGCCAGGCACAAAAAGGTAGGCAATAAGAACTCTTCTAATGGAGCCATTCAATACTATGCACTTAATGAAGTCAAACTCTTCAATCACATTGACTAGGCACACTAGTACCCCCATGCGTGCGTCGATAGTGTAATGCTGCTACTGCCAACGTAATTAACAGATCAAAAGCATCCAGTAATCCTGGAACATAAACTTTCTCTGAGCTCGGGAGAACATTTGGCCTCTGGTTAGTTCATTTAGGATACCAGAGTAATCTGCGATTCTGCGCAGGTGGAGCTAGCCCTGGAATATCCCGAATATCCTTGTTCTTTGGGTCCACAATCTGCGAAGTAAAAGAATGCGATAAGCATGCACAGCGCAAATGCAAATTAAAAATCCCATGAAATCGGCTTTGAAAATCATATATATGCTCTGATGTATGGCTTCTCGGAACAATAAAATTGAATGTAAGTAATCATATATATTTTCATTCTGCAATCTTTAAAAGAACAATGTGACAGTGAGTTAAAAAGGGAATTCAACTAGAAAATGCCAAGAGAATGTATGTGAACCAATGGTGTGAAGGGAGGGAGATGCTTATGGAGTGGATTGTCAATATCAAACAATAAATGTAGAAAGCAATCAATACAATCCAAGAAAAGATGCAACTTTGACTACAATACCACACTTTATTGACATTAATATCTCACTAGATATTCACTTCTTAGTATTTGCCATGAAATTCAAACAATCTACATATTCAAAGATGGAATAGGTCTAATACGAAAATTACACTATTAAAGTGATCATACATACATCTTACTATCATAAATTATTCTATCTTCCAAATTTATTCTCAAAAAACTACAAATGTTTCAAGTTTTATATATAAATTGAATTAAAACAAGGAATCATATAAATGTATTTAAATTTTATATTGTGTAGTCAATTGAACTTAATATTTACTATATCAACCTATAATTTAAAAAAAATATGACACAATTTGATATCCTTGTTTACCATTATGTATAAAAATATCAATACAAAGTAATATAAAAATATTTTTTAAAAATCTCATTTGAACAAATATACTTTTTTTTTATAATCTTTTTACCAAGATTGTTCTTATTCCATATATCTGTGATTAATATTAATATGCACACATACCTTTTACAAAGGGAAAAAAAAAACTAATTCAATCTAAATATATATCACACACACTAGTGTCAAATATCAAAGCAAACGACAAAAACATATGAACTTAATATGATGCACAAAATGAAAGAACTAGTTTAAATAAGAGACGTAGTATACAACAAAATAAGAGATGAAAATATGTATTGTCAAATTTCCACATCAACTAGGAACAAGAATTAAAGATGATTTATATACAAGAGTAAATTCATAACCTAATGTTTTAAAGTTTTAGTCCTCTTGCATATGAATCACTCTCCTCTAAAATAGAGGTTAAGTACATGAACTTGACTTGTTATGTCTCATGTTAGTGACATGGAAACTGGAATTCCAAGATGCATGATGATTCTGAAAAAATGACTTGTAATTAAGTTGATTCTTTCCCTTCCCCACCAAGCTTCAAATCTTAGTGGAGCCTTATGTGCCAATATATATATATATATAGGGAACTACATAAAAATATCCAAGGTTTTGGGGAATCTTCACTTGGATCAAAAGAAAAAGAATAAGTTTAGCTTTTATTTCTTAACTGTGAAATCTTGTGCTTGTATTCGTCTTTAGAATAAATAGGCAGAACCCTATCATCCACTTTAGTAGATAATCACCCACTTCCCCCTGCTTGTCCTTTCCAATAGAAACTTTTCCAATCAATTTTCAGAAAAAGTTTGTGATGTACCAACACAAAGTCAAAAAGGAATAGAAAAAGTCATCCTACACTATTCCTAGTCTCAGGGCTTACAACTAACCTTATCAACTTCTCCTATTTTGTTCACATGAAATAATATTAACTTATTATTCCTACCTAGTCTTGGTCATGCTTAAACATACAAAACTCCTGTTGCGATTACAGAACTCACAAGATGGCACGATCTTTTGCTAAAAACCCAGCTAGGAGCACAAAAAGATGCTGAGAAAATCTGATATAATCCTCAATAAAATCAGCTAATTAGATATCCATGAAACTACAAAGTAAATATCTAGGATCCAACTACTTTAAAAAACACAAAATAAGAGTATGATCTAGAATAACTAAGAAAAGAAACACACACCTTTACAATAATGATTGCTACAACTCCAGCAACTATGAGGAACAGCATTGTCATAATACACCTGTCAGTTGCAACCTGAAAGTACTTAAGTTAGTAAATTATTTGCAACTCGGCTGGACATATGAAGAAACAAGGAAATGGAAAATCCAGTGATTGACCTGCCTACCAATTTCCTTCACCAATTGAGAAGCTTTCTTGATTGAGAAATGGATAGAGTCAAGCTCATTAACAATCCGACTCATTTGTTCAGTCTGGACATGGAAATGTTCTTAGTTTCCAGGCTTCCAAAGAATTGTATTTTTACCTTTTCTTTTTATCAAGGAAAATTAATACAAAAAAGATCCAAGATATTACAAAGTTGATTACGTATCTGTACCAAAAATTGATACCTGAGCCTTTAGAGCTGCTGCTGTCTCTGTTCCAACATTGATGGTCTCTTGAACAACCTAGGATAGACAGACAGAAATTAATTTTTCCTTCTAAGAACCTGTTAAACCATTCCATAATTTATAAAGCCTCCAGGATCTAACCAATGTCTTTGTCCTCAAAATGATATAATCAACATAAAGAAACGAGTAAACATTTTAACATCTTATTACCAAATATTGAAGAAAACTGACCCATGTCTTCTACAAGTTTTTAAAAGTTCCTATTCAGAATAACTGCAAGGAACTGCCAGGAATGGACATAATCACATGGGAGGCCTACTAGAAATTGACTCCACTAGAAACCAAAAACTTGGCTCTGGAGAACTCTTGCTGTGGGACAGCTCTAATTGGAGACTGACTTTCGCATCATAGCAAAAGAATTACTTTTTGATATCTTGCAAAGTAAGAATTTGAGGTTAACTGTGGATTGTGCTTTAGCAAATAGTAGTGCGTTTAACTCTGTAATATAAAGACTGCTACAAGTAATGGAACAAGTACATGTACTAGTAGTATCTGTGCAAAAAAGAGCTTGTCGAACAAAAATCATCGATAGATTCAAACACCTTCTCTGTCCCCCAAAAGACCTACATTGGACCATGTTTGGCAACATTAGGCTTGCCACCATGAATTAAGCGACCCCAAAAATTATGAGTTGTTAAATTCCCAACCAAAAGACTTCCATCGTGAGACCTCTGAGACAGTTATGTGCTAAGCAGTTATAAACCAGTGCTAGACCAAATATGCAATTTATTTGACACTGCTCTTTTAGCAAATTGATTACAGCAATTTCGAGGTGCAGTTATAAACAAAGGTTTCTCAGGGATTTTATCCAAAACTATTTTTCTTAAACAGGTAATAGTAACACGACATGGAAAAACTCCATCATACTCAATCACACTTTCGAAAACAAAATGTTTCTGAGATGGGCAAGAACCAACCTTCTTTCCCCTTTCAATTGCTTGATCAGTCTCATCCATCATCCTATTTCCATGATCCATTAGTTGTTGATTAGTCATAGCTGGAAAAATCAGTCTTTCTATTAGATATCATACTAATCAAGACAATGCCGAATGCCATTTTACTGCCAACTAATACCAACTTATGCAAAGATTGAGCCTCAAATAAATGCAGGCATCCTTAAGTTGATCAGAGCATAATGAAGATACCAGACCCAATACATAGCATACTTTCGAAATTTATCAATCAAGAATAGATAAAATAACCAAAGAACAATAGAACTTTTCATTTGCAGCGAGATAACAGTGTCCATTCTATTTTCATTCTGTCCCAATCACAGGAAGCTCCTTTCACAGAGCAAAACCATGCAGCAAGAGACTAAAATAGACAAAAACTTCATATTTTTGTTGGACTAGACCATTACATATCAACTATGACGTTCTAAACAAGGTGCCGCCAGGAAGAAGAAGAATGAAGAGCATTAAAACACCAACATGCAGAAGTTCTTTCAAGTGTCAATATATGTTGCCCTTATATTCTTTGTCCCCAAACGATTACAAGGCCCCACCTACTATATTGGGATATTTTAACTCTAAAGCCCCCATAAAAATAAAATAGTTATTACTGGATTGCAAAATTTTGCATCATTAATTGCCATAATGCAAGAACGTAATGCACTTAAATAAATCAAGTGCCCTAAAAACTAAATAATTCAAAATAAGAAATGGGGATGTAAGAAAAAGACAAAGCAAAAGTTTTAAGTTTTCTTTTCTCTTCTAGAGGTCATGTGTGCATGCATATTTCCTCATTTGCCAGCTGCCAAGATACAAGCTAAAAGAAAGAGAAAACATAATGTTAATTCTTCTCAACATTGTAGGTTGAAGCAAATTTAAATCACTACAGCCACTTTAGACACTTATGAAATAAGTGAAATCAGAACAAATAGTCTCATATCTTACAGGAGGCTAGCAATACATTGTCTTCATCAAATCCTTCACCAGGGCCTTCAAAGAGATCAACCCTCTTGTTGTTTTCAAGATTGGCAGCATGCCTATATCACCGTCACAATTATGTATCAGAAAAGCACAAAGGAATGGAAGTACGAAACAATTCATTATACTGTTGATGATCTGTAATAAGAAACATAAAGAACTACTGACTGGGGACATCAACATAATTGTACTCTAATATTCTAGTAACAGAGGATACTCCTTTAAAATCAACCAGAACTTGCAATACAATAAAATTCTCAGCCTGAAGGCGAAACAGTTCCTCACACGCATATGGAGAGAGATAGAGATAGAGATATGAAAGGATTGCAAACTAGTTGTTGGGTTGATTTAAATGTAAAGTTCGATCCTTGTATTTCAATGCAAAACAACCAAATAAATTCTATTGATAAAAGTGGAAGAAGTCACTAGAAGAATGCGGATTAATTGATCTCTATTAGAATTTTTAATATGGGTAGAATGTAAGGCCCATTAACAAGAATTGGGCTTGGGTCAGCCATTGCCAAAATGACTAGAACTAGTCATTTAGACAGTTGACCCTTACTACTACATTTTCATGTTTAGTCAATATGAGATACTCTAACACTCCCCCTCAAGTGCAACTGGTATTGGATATCCAGTTGTCACTTTAAATAAACGCAGAAGTAACCAAACTGGGCCGCTGGGACTGGACATTTAAACGGACAATCGGGAAATTAATAATCCGGACCAAACTTACTCTAATACCATATTAGAATTTTTAATATGGGTCGAGTATAGAACTAATTAACAAGAATTGGGCTTGGGTCAACCATTGCCAAAATGACTAGAACTAGTCATTTGGATAGTTGACCCTTACCACTTATAAAACCTTTAACATTTTCATGTTTAGTCAACATGGGATACTCTAACAATCTCCAATCATCCAACCCAAAGTGCAAAAAATATTACCTTTATAGTTACCAAAGATCAGTTTAGTAAAAACTTGCACCCAATCCAGAAAGCAAAATAAACATACATGTCAAGCTTACAGATAAGGTTTGATATTGATCCGCATTGCATAGAATAATCACATAAAATCCTAGTGCAATGGTATAAATACAAACATGCCTATTAATAACATTTATGATACCAAGTTCAATATGTTCTATAAAGAAATCCTTCCAGTCAAAAGTTTAAGTTGTTGGATACGAACCAAGGCTGGGTTATCCATTACCACACACTCTCACAGAAAGCTAATGGTCTCAGGCCCACAATTCTATGTGATGAACCAGAAATTTTAAATTTTAAATTTTAAATTTGAACTGTGAAAAAGAAGCATGGGACAGTCCCAAGCACAAGCAATCTGGGGAAGGAAAGAGAATGAAAAGAAAGATTTAGAAGCTTAGATGGAAGAAAGGCAAGGGGATGCAAGAATTAGAATCTATATCAATAGCCAAAATCAATCATTAGCAATGTTGTACTAATGAGGCTAACCTCTCTATTTATAAGTTTTATGATCATTTCTAAGTTAACTATAAGGGTCAATAAATATGAAGTATAGCTCATAACTTCTTACCCTATTTTCAGATAAGATCCTAAATAGTTACAGCTCATAATAAAACAGTTGAAATTAGAAAAACACCAAAAGTTTTTGGCCAAATTTCTTATCAGATATTCCTGCAGTTCACAGAGTGTGAGTTACACTTGAAACCTCTCGGTATTCTTTGATACCACATCAATGAGTCATTCAAACCAAAAGGTTAAACGGCTGAGAGAGGCCCGACTAGATCGTCCATACACTCTAACATGTTAAAACCAAAAGATTTGGAAACAAAATGAAAATGTATTAAAAAATCCTCATTAACAAAGCAAATTGTATACAAAGCATAAAAAAAGGAAGAAAAATGTAAAATCCTATCAAAAAATCTACATAAATTAAAAATATCATATTTTCAATTGTTTCTTTCTCTTATACTATTTTTCTTTTTTTTTTTGGGAATGTGAAGCTAGGTCTATTGATCACATCAAATAAAAATAAGGATAAGAATCAGAAATAGCATATCTTGGACTTCAAAGAGACTTTTACAGCTGATTGAAAATGCAAATAATTAACTCAGAAGGAAGGCAAGATTAAAAAAATATGCATCTGGGTATTTGTATGTAAACTTATCTAATAAGGACCATTTGATTATTAGGAATGCTGGAAAAAGTATTTTTAGTATGCTCTTGATTGCTTTCATTTGTGCTATTATAAAAGGGAAATAGCAAAACTAAAGAACCAAATTTCTTATCTTATTGGAAGAATAATATATTACAGCAGTTGGATTGACCAATGAATGTTCAGCTTCTAAGCAAGATAATTAGTCACTAATTTTGTCAGAAGAAAATATTTTAGTTTTTTTCTTTGATTTTAAATCAGTTTTTGGTCATCAAAAAAATCAGAAAGCTAGAGAAACATTTAGTAGCAAGAAATACAACACAATCAGACAACAACAACCTTTAAGGTAAGCTGTGATTGCAAGTAAAACTAACAACATGAGAACTTTTACAAGGAACAAGAAAATAGATCCAGAAGAAAACCACCATTCATAATCCAGTAACTAGGCACCACACTGAACAAAGTAGGAAACATCTAGGAAAGGCATCAACTTACTGCTTTTTGAGGGCAACATACGAATTCAACTCTTTTATCTGCATAAAAAGTGGAGAAAAAAAAAGAAAATAACCAAAGTTAGGGTATGTAAAGCCAAACCAAAACAATGAGGCAGCAAACTAGAGAATCAAGATTCAACCATTGATTGCTTTTTCTCACTCAGCATTCTGTTGGTTTCTAGATCATTTCTCTTCTCCATCTCCTTCACTCCTCGGTCAAACTCTTTAATAAGTCTGAAATCCAAGAAAACTTAATATTCTGCTTCAACTTTGTTGGAGAACAAACTAACATGCAGGAAACATCATATAAGTTCACCATAAGTTCAACCTATTAGCAGAAAATAATACAATACACCTAATATTTCCAGTTTACACAAGCACCATGATAGTTACAGTCCACTTCTAGCAGAACTTGGGAAAATGTAAGGAAATGCGAAAAGTCAGACCCAGCCTGGAAGATTCATTTCACTAAAGGTGTTGAGCATGAATGATCAATTCTTGTACCAAACCTTCCATTATGAGAATTAGGAAAATGGATGTTATAGACATGTTATAATCTAGGACTAATGTCTGGTGTTTGCATATTGCAGACCAGTTAGAGGAGGAGATTTAATTCATAAGTTTTTCAATTAGTTCCATGCGATGAGAAAATAAGAAGAGCTTATGTCCATTTAATATCAGACTCATAAACAAACCCCTTTTAAATCACGAAAACCATGTTTCTACATGATAAAAGCAAATGGCCATCTCAGCCTGCTCAGATGTTGACAATAGTATCAAACAAACAAGACAAGAAACCTTTTGTACTGATTGTGAAATTCTAATGTTAGTTACTTTTTTTTTCATAAAGTTATGAAACATGTCTAGTTGATAAATGAAACATTTTCTCAAACAACACACGATGACTTGTTCCCCTAATCTTAATACCCTTTGCCAAAGATCAGGGTAAGCAAAAGCTATTATGATCAGAGCACATTACAAGTTAGTCTAAATATTTATTCTTCAAGTGGAACTAAACATCCAGAACACAGAAAGACAAGGAGAATGTCAACTTGTGATTACCTCTTACAGTCACGCATCTTCCCCGTAAGCTCTTCCAGCTGTCTACTCTGCCTATTGGCATCCTTGATCTTCTCCAATTTTTGGAATCCATTTCTGCCAAACAAAATTGCAATTTCGCTTATTAACAGATCCCAGGAGTTGACCACTTCTCTACTCAAGCATTTATAATACATCTAGCTGAAATAACACCAGCTGTTACGGTTAACATATAACCTCAAACAAATGCCAGACCATTGTTAACATCAAAAGTCTATCCATCCAAATGTATGTTATTCAAATCCTTGGATGCTATTGAGCCACTTTAAAGAAACAAATGTTCGATCGTAGAATTGCTTGGACGTATAAACCACCCCATTCAGAAATTAAAACACTGATAAAATGATTCACTTAATCGCATAAGACTTTCAAACATATAATCTTCTGGAACTTGAAACATAAGGTTTTGAAACAGAGAGACGAGCATAAAAATCTCACGACAGCGCTCGAAAAATGTCGGTGATCTGTCCATCGATCTCCGCGAGCTCCTCGCTGATTGCCGCCAAAGAGTCCATCCTGAACCCGTAATGAGCTCCAATCCCGCTCTTCCACAAACAATGATGCAAGACGAGACAATGTGATCTCCGATCCGATGCAAGTTATTCAGCAGAGCAATCTCGTGGATTAATGGAGCCAAAAAAAATCCGAGGAAATGCTCACGGATTCAAAGTTCTCTGCAGTTGTTAATGTTAAAGAACCCGATGAATGCGGGGTCCAAATAATTATGTGTATGACTAATTTTGTTGCACTTCTATGCTTGACAAAACAATCACAATGTCTTCTATTACTATGTCCCTCGTGATGTTCAGACATATGCCTGTTTTTCTTACTCTTAATTTCGGTAATAAAATCACATAACATGGGGAGGTTCAAAAGTGGGTCCCATCGTGTTTTTTTTTTAATCATTCCCTTACCTGTCACTCTTTGTAGTAAACATTAATTCTGGTTTCGCTAGAAAAAAGAATGACAAAGTAGATCTTGACTTCAGCGTTTTAAAATATAGGAATATGATCATCACATAGGATGATTTTTATCAATAGACATGAATCCTTTTTTTTTAATGGATGAATTCGCAGTCATTATTCTTTTAGATGTGTACCGAGTAAAATTTTGAATTGATGAAATAGACTATAAATTACGTCAATTGAGTATTCCGTACTAGACAAGTCCTATACGACAGGCTCGATCGAAAGAGTGTAAGTAGAGAATTCGAACACAGGATCTTTTAACCTCATGTCTCTCCTCCCTCACTCCACCAACTCGACCATCCCCCTAAGAACGTGAATTCCTAATATGCTAACACTTTAATGTTAATTTAGAGTTACCCTTACTTTATGTTTAAATATTTTGAAAAAAATATTTAGTAATAAAAATTAGGGTAAAAGATGTACACTTTTTATAATATACAATTTTTATAAGTTTTATAATCTCTAATTTATCAAAAAAATTAATTTTAATTTTCTACGAAACATTTTCTCTCATTTTGATTAAAAAATAATGATAAAATACACATAATGTGTACATCATATGTGGATTAACTAGATATCATTAATATAACTACTTGACTTAAATGAGAAACTTGACTCAAATCTATTAAACTTTATTTTAAATAATAATTAAAGATAGCTATAATAAATTATTAATTGGATCCAATCTAATAATTAGGTCAAATTGTCATCTAAACAGTATTTGATTGATCTACATGTAATGCTCATGTCACGCATGTTTTGTCGTTATTTTTTAACTGAGGTTTAAGAATTTTTTTTTGAAATTTTAAAATTTTTATTTTAAAGATTAAGGAGTAATTTTAAGTTTATTAAATTATAAGAAAATTTCATGTCTTTTACATTAAAAATTAAAATATTATTTCTTAATTTAGTATATTTAATGATAGACTATTCATATGGGTCATTTGGAAATAGTCTCTCTACTAATTAGAGGTGAAGTTGTACATTATTAGACCTCTTCAAACTTTGCGTCTCAACTAGATTTCTACTGAGTGTTGTTGTTGTTGTTGATAAAAAACTATATTAATAAAAAAGTAAAAAGTTTAACTTAATAATAAGTAATACTTGAATAAAAGATTGAATAAATTTGATAGTTTTAATTTATAATTCTTTATCAATATTATTTAAATCTTGTAATGATTTGGTTCCTATATCATTAAAGTATAAATACTCTATTGTCAATTGAAGATTGATCCAAGACAATTGATCTTATTAGATATGGAGTATTATAAATTACTTTGTTATAAATTATGGAACTTCTCTAAAAGTAGTTGTTACCATATTTGAATCATAGGGAACAAATTGAAAGATGCTGCTTTCAATGCTATCCATCTAACCAAAATTAGATTTCTACTATTATTGAAACAACATTATTAAATGCAAGGCGGCTGGCCTTGAAAATAAGGATATCAATAAGTTGGGTCTGTAATTTATTTTTTAACCAAAGAAATTTTAAAACAACGTTGTTTTGGAAATAAAGGGTGAGCCACGGGCTAAGTTGGGTTGACCATAATAAGTCCGTAGCTCACCCGTAGCTCGATCAATCTGGGCCAAAAGTAGGTCGGGCTATTCCTACTTGAAAATATCTTTATTTGAACCCTAATATTAAAATATATGTCAAAATTTATATTTTAGAATATGTAATAAAAATTGAACATTTTAAATATGTATAAATTAAACTTTTAACCGTCTAAGTTAGGTTTGGTAACTAAGAATAAATATGTAATTAACTATGGTTATAGACATTGTTCCTGTGATCTTGGATCCAAACCTAGCTGATAAAGAAGTCAGCACAGGTGTAAATTTCAGGATACAATGATATGATTTGACCTCAATCGCAACAAATTTTCAAAGGAAGTGGACCTGCTTAAGAGTTGCACCGCAAGACTTACATGGAGTCGCCGAGGAAAAGGACCCCTGCCCGAAAATTGATAATTTAGTCCAGCTTCAGTCCAAAGTCGGACGGGCTTGAAGCTCGCGGCTTGAATTGAGTTTAATTAGATTTATATACCTTAAAATTTTAACGGTATTAAGTATAATTAAATTTTTAAATTTTAATTTTAAAAACATTTTTTATTTATTATATTCAAATTTAAAATTAAGCTATGCCGAATAGCTCGAATTTGATTTTAGTTTAAAATTCAAAAATAAAAAAAATAAAACTAAATTAATTCGAGTCGAACTTATTAACTTTAGACCAAACAATAATAATTCAGTAAAAATCTAACTGAAATATGAGGTATGAAAAGATATAGTCGAAATATAATTATTATCCTTAAATTGCTTGCAATATTTGAGTCTATTCATTATTTCATCATGGCATTTCTGGGCTTCATCTTGCTAATAAGTGATGCCATTCCTCCCAATCTTGCAAGTGCAACTGCAATTTTTTGTAAAACTAAAGCTAATCAAATGATGCTCCTCCCGGGCCGTCTAATGGTAGAAGGGGAGAGAGGATTGTGTGGAAGTTGTGGGTTTGAACTTAGAAAGGAGTAGCCTTTATTTAAGGTGATGTAATACTTTTGGTGGTAGTAACCCATCATTTAAAGCAGATATTTTTACTATTATCGATAATCAGACCCGAATTTACCTATTTACGAGTCTGAATAAGTGGTTCATAAATTTCAAAATTGGTTGAGGGAATCCTGAAAACTTAAGTTATCCCAAAAAAAAAACCTAATCAAATGATTACTTGCACACTCTACGGGTGAACCGTTTGATGGAGAGGAAAGTTTAGTTTATGTTTTAAATTTTTATTAACCAAAAATAATACAAGGTTTTAAAATTAGGACACGTTTAAACAATAAAGTTGCTAAGAGATTATCGAATTTATCGCACAGCTAGTGTTTCAAAGGGTAATATTCTACCCTTTGATTTCGTAGAAGTGAATGCAAGAAGGCTTTTATAAAAATTTTGACGTCGGCAAATTTGAAAAGTGCCACGGAAAACCCGAGATTGGTGTCTAGTGAATGGATATTCTATCAATTCCACCGACAAACTATTACCTTTAAGCGCACCTTTGGTATGGAGTGACTCAAGTGTGTGGCCGGCCCTTTTAAATCTGTCGACAGTACGATGATAGGACACAAAAGTGGATTTATTCGCTCAGTAACATCTAAAGGAAAAGAGAATAGAAGAACAAACTGTCAGCGAGCACACAACCAAATTAAAATTGTAAACGAGATGGATAAGATATATATAAGAAAAAACAAGATGAATATTATTGGGAGAGAATAAAGAGAATAAACAAGATGAACGATATTAGGAGAAAATAAAGAGAGTAATCTAGAGATATAATGTTTAGTAACTGAAAGCATTACGAGAAGTGGTAAAAAAATGTAACGTTTAGAAACTGAAAGCATTAAAACCAAGTGAGCCCACGACAACGTCATGCCACGCCACGCCACACCATAGCTGAGTCAGGTGTGGCATCTGTGCCCTCTTCAATGGGATCAGATTTTTTTACTGGTTATTACGTTATAATTCTATTCTATTAATACTCATCCGTATATTTTTATGGACTTCACATAAATGTATGGATGAGATTTAATAGAAAATAGTTGTAACAGAGTAAGTGGAACAGAAGATTTGATAAACTCTCCAGTAGACTTGATTCAAAGTTTCACAAATAACTCTAATATATAAACGAGATGAAACTCTTGTAGTCTTTCAATGTGAGACACAAATCAAAGAAAAAAAGAGAGAATTTTCAATTTTTGGAACAACACCAGAGCAAACATGAATGAGTTTGGCACTTTTAGGACAAGAAATTCCTGCACTCATGTCTAGGGCTATCACGTCATCGTCTACTATGGGTTCACCTTATCGATGCCACCAAGACGAGGAGGAGGAGGAGGCCGGAGGCAATCGCTCCACTGATTTCGACCATGAAAACCCTGATGACGACTCCTCCTCCAGTCCTTTCGACCATGACATGCTGAGCACCAAAAACGCCTCTATGGACCATCTTCGTCGCGGGAGGCAACGTGAGGACTTGGTGCTTTCGTTTCTCCGATGAGTGATCAGAGTCGGAGGTGGCGTTCTGGCAAATATCTTCACATGGAATTACAGATCTTATTTGCTACAGTAATGCTAATTGTGACACCAGATCTGGGTTTTGTTTATTTTTCCCTTGTTTGTTTACGAATCGATGTTTAAGTCAGAAAATTGTGGTCTTAGGCTTACAACGGTCACTTATTTTTTTGGTGGTATTGATTTGTTGTTTGTGATAATATCCGTAGCGTAGTTTCTTGAGCTATTAACACCCTAACTTTCCCTTATGCTAATTTATTTGATGTTTCATTGTGGGATTTGACCTTGATTTCCGAAAGTGCCATTAAAACCTTAGCTTTCCTTTCTGCTATTTACTCGATCTCCAGGTTTCGTTTGGGATCTCAACCCTAATCTTCTCTTGCTTCGCAAATTTTGGCAATCTTTTGCTATAGATTAGGTGATTGTTGCTTGTAAATACTTATTTAGATCGATATAGACTTTTCCTTGGGTTCAAAGATTAAATTGCTTGTTTTCTTAATCTTCTGTTTGCTCATTGCATTGCGATTGCTTGGTTTTTGCTCTTTTTGGGTTTTTAGTTGTTAATTGTCTAGTTTTTTTTTCTTTTTCTTCTTTTTTTTGTTCATTATTACTTTCTATTGTCAATATTGTGGGTACGTATAAGTTTATGACCTTGATATGTCATTACAGGGTTGCGACGGTTTTGAAAAGCACTAAACTTTTTAGAGTCATATGATGTCTCTCGTCTCATGACGGCGTTGTCTACGACGAGAACGGTGATGGTAGTACAGGCGTTAATCTCGACGGCGAGGTGGGTGGCAGTCAACTGGTGGTTGAAGGTGGAGAAATCTGAGTGTTGGCGAGAAGGCGGGTGATGTTGTGTGCGATGGACAGAGTGGTGGTCGTAAGAAAGAGGATAAGTAATAGTAAGGAGGGGAGGAAAATTGATGAGAGCTGCATTGTGCTAGACTTAGAGTGAGGGAGAGAGTGTCTGTTTAGGAGCTTTGTAATTTGTAGTGTGGTCCGAGTTACAAGTATAGAAGCATGTAATTCAAGAGTTTTTTTAGTGTTAGAAGTGTCACACGGTCATCGTCCCAAGCAAGTATGTGTTTACTCTTTTTCACGTTAATTCTGCATTGATGTAGGGTAGGATAAGTTGCATTTCTTTGGCCTTTAAGTGAGAATATATTCATCAAGTACGTTTTTACCTTTCGCTTATTTAATTTTCGCAATACTTCACTTACTAACCTTACGCCTCTACCAGTATAAGACAAATCTATTAGATTTTTTTTAACTCAGTACATCAATCTTTTCTTTTATTCTATTTATTTATTCAGTTATTTTAATTTTATTTACATACTTTTTTAGCATATTAATTTTACATAGCTACTCTTTTAACCTGTATCTTTTCTTTTTCTATTGTCACATTTGCATGTGGGTCTACTGGAAACAGCCTCTCTATTCTGTAAAGATAAGGTTGCGTACTATCGGACCTCCCCAGACTCCACTTTATTGCGAAATTTCAGACTGGATGCAATGATGATGGCCAACTTTATTAACATGTGTACTAAAATTTGAATTTAACTCTAGCATTTGAAAGAGTTAAAAAATGTTTAACATTTTTAAAATTATTTAAATTAAATACTCAATTAATGAAACTCTTAACTTTGTCAAATTTATGTCGTGACAAATTTTTCATTAAATTTTTACTTAATATAGGGCCTATTATTTCCATGTAAAATTTACATGACAATGTGATATTTAACTAACAAAACTCTGACAATGTTAAATATATCGTTAATTAAAATTTTAATTTAAATTATTTTGAAATGTTAAGAATTTAAAACTCTATATTTACACGCTAATAAGTTATATTTTAATTGGAATCAAATATCGAAAATAAGAAATAAGAGATATTATTAAAATATTAGTCACTGTCAAGAGGTTGTTAAAATATTAATTATTATCAAATCTTCTTCTTCTCTATTTATGTGATTTTCTGTTTGTTATCACAACAATTGGTATCAGAGTATACGGTTTTCAGTGCTGGCTAATATTCAAATAAACCATTGTACAAAGAATAGAAGAAGTAAACTTGACAAAAAATTGAATTAACTCCTTTTCTTTGCCAAAATCTGAAAATTTTGGTATTGATGTATTATTTTCCCCCATCTTGATGATAAAGATCGAATAGAAGAGAATAGAAGAATAGAAACAATATGAAAGATCCTATCGTCAGGAAATGATTGGCCTACTAGAAAAACTACCTACGACAGTGTAACACCCCACTCCCGCTGGACCCGAACTCGATATCGATGGTGATATCCGAGTCCGTGTCCCACGAGGGAGTGGGGTGTTACATTTATATGGTATCAAAGCCCAGAAGTACTATCTTATATGGGCATTTTCTGAAACATGAGTCAAGTACATGCATTGAAGTCATGTTATAGCAGACAGTAGCAACTGATCCCTAGTCTGAGTTGCATGAATATGAGTCACACGATGAGCATGTGTTAAGTTTTTAAGTGTGAGAAAAGTGATGATAGGCCAGAATGTGAGCCATTGAAGGTTTATGGGCAATGAGAAATGAGAAAAGAAAAATGGAAAATGACATTCATATTGTACTGTAGTAATAAGTCTTCGGATGTGATAGGAATGTGAATACATTGGTGATTAATGAAAGAAGTGATATTAAAATGCATAATGAAACCTAACGTGTTACAGGCGGGGTAAATAGGACACATGAATTTCATGCAATTTTCTCCCAAATTTACCCCTCTTATCCCCTAACCTATTTACACTCACCCAAATTCCAGATAAGTTTCGACTCTAGATTATGCAATGTATTCAGACTATGTCTATGAGTGTATTAGTGACAGGGATTTCTACAACGCCATTTTCAATAAGCGAGGCATTAGGTAATAGGATCTTCTTTTGCTTAATGCAAAGTAATGGGTTGTTCCAATATCATCATCATTGCCGGGAATTGAAGTTGTCCCATTTGCTTTATACTGATGATATTATCCTATTTGGCAAGGTTGAACCTCTCCCTCTCTTTCCTGTATGAATTCTGTTATCCGAAGATTCGCGTGCGCTACGTCGAGTGGCGACATAATTCTTGCAACAGACTTCCCTTGGAATTTCTAGTTATCTTGGCAGAAATTTGATATCTTTATTTCCGTCTTAGCAAATCATTTTTTTCCATAAGGGGTCATGATGTCTTTTTATGGCATCGTCGGTCTATTTATTATAATATTTTTATTCTTATCAGAAAAATCATTTATAATTATTTAAAAATTATTAATTTTTATAAATTGTTGAATTTTTTGGACTAATTATTTATAAAATATAATATATTTTAATTAAATATTTACAAAACAAATTATTTTATAACTATATATGAGTAAAAAATATTATTTTTAATATTTAATACCAAATATTAATATAATTATTAACTTTATCTAATGTATACCAAACACGTATAATTAGTAATTTTATTCTCACTTTTTTTTGTTTTTTGTTTCGATTATTTTATTATCGGTTATCAAATGAAAAAATAATGGAGGTATTTGACAAACAGTTTATCAATATTTTTAATATTTAATACCAAATATTAATATAATTATTAACATTATCTAATGTATATCAAACACGTATAATTTGTAATTTTATTCTCACTTTTTATTTTTATTTTTATTTTTTGTTATGATTACTTTACCACCAGTTATCAAATGAAAAAACAATGGAAGTGTTTGACAAACAGTTTTTCAGCTATTTTTTAGTTTATTGACTAAAAGTTAGCTTTTTAACCATCTTAAAAAGCTATTGATGTGTTTAGTGAATGACTTATTGATTCGCTTATTTAATTCCAATAAGCTGATTTTTAAAAGCTCCATAAGAGGAGCTTTTGAAGTTAGTTGTTTGCCTAATGATAATATCACCCTCAACTTTACTCTCTACTTTTGTTTTGTGTGTTTTCAAAGTTAGTTTTTTTTATCATACTGAAAATTGGAAGAATATAATAAATGAGATAATTAAACTTTTTGATATTTATTTAATTTTATAATATTAGTTTACATTTAAAAATACCATAATATTAAATTTTTGAACATAAAGAGTCACATCAAATTAATATTTTTAGTATATAACTACTATATATCGTATCATACTATAATTATAGATATTTTAATTTATTAAATAATAAAATTCATACATATTATACAAAAAATACTAATATGATATAGCTCACTGCATCATTCATATTAATAGAGAATGTAACGTTGGATTATTATTATTATTATTATTATTATTATTATTATTATTATTATTATGCTTTTTATTAAAGTTATAAACTTAAATTTTGTAAAATTAAATATCTAAATTCTATATGGAATATGTGAAAATTGTTGTTAATAAAAATAAATAAATTGTTGTTATTTTAAATTTTATTTTTACAATTTTTGGAGATATGATTGATGTAAAATTATAAAGTATATAATACAATATATTAATGAATTATTTTCTAATTTTTAAAAAATTTAAGGATTATTTTATAAATTTAAAAATATCTAAAATAGTATCCAATATTGATTGATTTTGATACAGTACAATACTAAAACTTAATCCGATACTAAATTTGGTATGATAATGGAACTTAAAAGTTAGGAGGCACATAAATGGGCTTAAAAACGACAATCATTCAAAAAGAAGACAAATTGTATTTAATAAATTAAGTTAATCTGGTACTTTAAGCAATGTCAATAATGAACACAAGTGGAGACGCAAAGTATAGAAAACAAGTTCCAGCATTTAGTTTATTTGAACTCCTTCAAATGGAGAGTGCGTGAGATGAAATTGCAACCGCTGAAACTGGGGGCTGCGTAGTTGAAATGCTATGCTCTTTTACAGCGAAGAAAGGCAGGGAAAGGCAACGGACAATGTCAGCTCTCATCCCGATTTTAACCCAAAACCAAATCTTTGTCAAGCCTTATTTGGCACAACACGTTGCGCGGCCCTAGAAGAACTCCCAGAGACTCTTGTTATTCTATCGTCAACGTCCACGCGTGTTCTTCGTATTTGTCCTACGCAGCTCTTATATCTATATATATATATATATATATAATATAAACAAAAAAATAAATAGAACTATAATGATAGAGTTAAAGCGTGAAACTTATGCACTTACATAGTACTACACAGCCAACAGACCGGACCCCTCAACTGACCATATACAGATGAGGGCACGGCGATCCCCCATGCCTCACCTTTCTCTGGTAAGCCTCTCTCTCCGTATCACTATCTCGCTCTCTGTTGGTTTTCAACTGTGTGAAAGATATGCCAGTACATGCTCTTTTTCTTTCTTTGTTCTGTTTTACTTTTTGTTCTCTGAAGCTTTATGTGTGTTAACGTGCGTTCTTATATATTCTCCGTTGAAAGGTCTAAACTTTTTACGAAAGACCATGGATTCTACACTCCCAGTAGCTAGAAGGACTCGGCAAAGGGAAGTCGAATGGTTTAAGAAGCGCCATGAAGAAATAAAGAGAAATAGACAAGAACGTAGGGGGAATGCTGGTCAATCACCGGGTTCAGGCGAGCTTAATGGGGGAAAAGAGATAAGCTTTAATGGGTCTGGTGCAGATTGTAGGCATAATTTAGGGATTGGTGACGATTGCCAGCAGGTTGCATGCAACTCTCAGTCTGTTAGTTCTGACGATTACGGAGAGGAGGGCGGCACGAGTTCTGAGGTTTCGGGTGATAGTGACGATGAGGTCGTTTTAGTGGGGGAAAGTGAGAATGTGGTGGAAAAAGATGTTATTTCCATTGATGACATTGGTAATGATCACGAGGTCGATCACGAGGTCGGTTTGAACGGCAGTGTAGTGGGTGAAAGTGATGGGTTGAATGTGAAGACTGAGAGCATGGAGAATGGCTGTTCTAATTTTGGTGAACGGAGGATTGATAGAGATGAGAGCAGTAGGGTAGCTGGGAGGACAGGATTGCAGTCAACCATGCAGGAAAAGAGTGAGGACGCTACTGGTTGTGATATTTCAGAGGACAATTGGGAGGCATCGAAGACCTCTTCCAGTGACGATGTTGTTGAGCAAAATGACTTTGTAGATGATGAAGATTATGTTGGTAAGAAGTCAGAAAGTACTATCCTACTGGAGGACGTAAGCAGTGGAAAAGAGGAGGTGGATGAGAAAGAAGTGAGAAAACAGGAAATTTCTGAGGTAGAATTGGAAGGGAAATTAGTTTCTGGGGTTGACTCGAATAGCTGTGGCAATGTTGGATTCCATAAGAAAGTTGATTTTGGTTGTCGTCCTCATGAGTTTGATTGTGTGGCAAAGCGCACTAGATCCCATTTTTATACAGAGTTTGCTAAGAAGAAAATGAAGCTCGGAAATGCTAGTGACCCATTATCTTTTGAAGAGGAGGAGCATGAAACAACCAGTGACGATGGTGAAAATGTGGATGTTGACAATTCATACAGTAGTGATGCAACATATACTCCCAAAAAAGGGATAACTAAGTCCCAAAAGGTGAATGGCATGAGTAAGCATGTAGAAGATCTATGTGGGGGCAAGCCCACTAAAAGAAAGTGCATACGTACCCTTGCAGAGCATGAAATTTTGAAGATTCTTGTGGATTCTGTACTCGACAAGGTAGAAGTGCCTTTTGAAGACAAAAATGAGCCACCCTCCAAACCAAGTCTTCCATTGAAGTTCACAATTTCAAATGAAGAGTCAATCCCACTAGAGATCTCAGAGGAGGAGAAAGAATTGGCCAAGCTCTGGGATGAAATGGCTTCTGCACTTTTTGAGAATGAGGCTACTGATAATATTTTGGTAGGTTGGCATGTATTAGCATTTGACTGATATTGATTAACTTCTTTCTTTTTTTGAGTGGATAAATCAAGGTTTAATTTGTTACTTCTTTTAGCTCTCTATTGCTTTTTCTATATCTGCTTGAAAATAGCTATACATTGATATTGAATATTGATTGAAGATATAGTGCTACTGCTCTAATATACCACTATGTTTGCAGGATATAATGTTTAAACTCTTATGACCCCACTGTTTCTTGTATGTATTTTATTTTTTGTATTCATCTATCTGTTTCTTATCCCCTTTGTGTTGATGAACAAGTCTTAGCTTGTACTTTTTACAAATGAGATACATCTATATTATACTAAGTGAATATTTTGTTTCTCTTGATTGGCAGGTTGAAAATGAAACTAATATTTCTTCTGATATTTTATTTGATACGAACACCTCTTGTGGGCGAGGGGACCATCAGATCATTCTGGATGAAGAAGTTGGACTTAAGTGCAAATTTTGCCCATTTGTAAAATTGGAAATCAAGTACTGTGTGCCATCTTTTGTAAGTTGCATTCTGTAGTCGTATAAATTTTAAATGGACATGCATTCACCCATATAGGACAAACTGGTATTATTATATATGACCTAATTTGGATGTTATCTTTGTTGTTTGTCACAGTTTAGTAGATCCTTACATTTCGAAATTGTATGCATGCAAACTATCAAATTCTATAGTTTATGTTCTGGATACTTATTGCATAGGCTCAAGAATGTCGGTAGACTTGGTTTTACCAATACTTCCTGTCAACCAGGTAGATTGTGGATTAGTGTGCTTTTATCAACTGATAGTTTGACTCATGGCCACATTTCTAAGTTGTCAAATGAGGTGTTTCTTTAATGGGAAAAGCTAGGGAGCCATCATTTTGATAGTCCTCGTAGCAATCATGCCCATTATTGTCTAAATTATACCTGCATATCATAAACCATTTGTTGATATGCATGAGTAATTCAGACAAGATAAGCTATGATGGCTATGAGGGCTACCAAAATGATGGTCATGTAGTTGTCATGTAGTTGGAACCTTCTTTAATACTGTCAAGAACCTGAAAATGACAAACATGATATCTCCTTCCGTATTTCCATCTCAAGACCTTTTCTTACAGGGGTAGCAAGAAAGTGCCCTTTCTATTGATGATTCTGGGGGTGGAACTAAGTTTAATTTGTTGAGAATACCAATTGTTGACTCTGCAGTGAACTTTGAGAACAACATAATATCAACTGTATCTTTATGATGTAACAACCCTTTTGACTTGGAATAGAGGAAGACGGGTTTGAATACCAAAAGTTTATGCTTGCATCTACCATCATATTGTTGTTTTTCTGTGTCCTAGAGGTGCTGAATATGAGTGAACTACAGCTTTTCAATATTTGGATAAGTTAGCCCATCATGAAATTCCATCTTTTGAAAGGTAGTTTAGCATTTGTTATCAATCTTATTGGTGCCTTTATTGTGACTATTCCAGAAATAAATGCAAAGTATTTATTTTTCATAACTTTCTTTTGTGCATATTACAGGGTAAAAATCTCTGGGGTAAATCGGAAGGCAGAGGCTATGGTCTGATGCAGCTAAACATCTTTGATGAACTCAATCACAAAGATTCTGAGCTTGATTGTCAGCCAGGAAGTCACCCTTGTGCTCCCACACAGGGCACGGTATGGGACGTCATTCCTGGTATTGGAAGGGATATGCATGCACATCAACTTGATGGCTTTGAATTTTTATGGAAAAACATAGCAGGGGGGATTTATCTTGACAAGTTGGAAAAGAGTAACAGTTTTAGTGGCGGCAGTGGATGTGTTATATCTCATGCTCCTGGAACAGGGAAAACTCGTCTCGCCATAGCCTTCATCCAAACATATATGAAATTGTATCCCACTTGCATGCCAATCATTATTGCTCCTCGTGGCATGTTGCTTACGTGGGAAACAGAGTTTCAAAAGTGGAATGTTGACATTCCCTTTCACAATCTGAAGAAGAGAGAGCTTTCAGGAAAGGAAAATGAGGATGCTGTCAATATTCTGGAGGAAATAAAAAATGTTCATAAAAGAAGATTATATATCCGTCAAGTGAAGTTGTTGTCTTGGATGAAGGATAGTAGCATCCTAGGACTCAGTTACAGACTCTTTGAAGAAATAGCTGGAGAAAGAAGAGAAAATAAAAGTAAAATGTGGAAGAAGAATGAAGATTGGATGAGAGAAGTTCTTCTCAAGCGTCCAGGCCTTGTAGTACTTGATGAAGGACACACAGCTCGTAATGAAACAAGCTCAATCTGGAAGACTTTGTCAAGCATTAAAACAGAAAAGCGCATTATACTGTCAGGAACTCCCTTCCAGAATAATTTTGATGAGTTATTCAACACACTCTCGCTGACAGGGCCCAAATTTCTTGACAAGGTTTCATCTAAATGCCACAAACCTTTTCCTAGGAGACGATATCATAGGAGAAGTGATACAAAGTCAAAGTGGGATTCTCTAACGAGTCGTATTCTCAATGCTTCTAATGATAAAGCAAAAGCTGACAGTGTAGACAAGTTCAAAGGCTTGATTGAACCATTTGTGCATGTGCATCGGGGTGACATATTACAACAAAGACTTCCTGGGTTGAGGGACTCTGTTGTTATCCTACAGCCACACGATCACCAGAAGAGGCTTCTTGATGCTATGGAAGGAATAAGGGATCCTTGCCAAGGTACCTTTAATCATGAATATGCCGTGTCTGTTGTTTCTGTGCACCCTTGTCTCTTGCCCAAGAGATTTGAAACGGGAGTACTTATTCCAGATCAGGATAAGCTAGAGAGCCTTAAATTGAATACAGATGTTGGAGTGAAGACAAAATTTCTTGTGGAACTCATGCGGCATAGTCAAGCTAGAAATGAAAAAGTTCTGGTCTTCAGTCAGTTCATTAGTCCATTGAAATTGATCAGAAAGCAGCTTCGATCTCGTTTTAATTGGATAAAGGGGAGAGATATCCTATATATGAATGGAAAAGTAGACATTGATAAGCGCCAATCGTTGATGAAGGACTTTAATGACTCAAAGAGTGAGTCAAAAGTGTTGCTTGCATCAACAAGAGCTTGTTCTGAGGGAATCAATCTGGTAGGTGCGTCGAGGGTGATTTTGCTTGATGTTGTATGGAATCCTGCTGTCGAGAGGCAAGCAATAAGTAGGGCATACCGCCTGGGACAGAAGAAGATTGTATACATTTACCACTTACTCGCATCTGGTACAATAGAAGAGGAGAAGTACTGCCGGCAGGTGGAGAAAGAGCGCATATCGGAGTTGGTGTTTTATAGTGCGGACAGAGACAGGGCCAATGGTCACCAGAGCATTTCATCTGATATGCCTGATGACAACAAGGATTGCATTTTGGAAGAGATGGTTAACAGGGATAGTCTAAAAAACATGTTCAAAAAGATAATATACCAGCCAAAAGATTCTGATTTAGTTAAGTCGTTTGCTTGGTGAATATTTAGCAAAAGCAAAATTCCTGCTGGGATTCATTTGATTTACTACACGTAAAAACCAAGTCTTTTTGTAGACCCAACAGAACAGAATCCTTCTTGTTTTAGTTATTTTTTGAGGGTCAAATGCTGACTAGTAAGAAAATAGTAAGCTTCACGAGATACTGATGTGGGTTCAAAGCATGTTACACTTACAGATACTGCTTTCAAACTGTACATGTTTCAAATAACAGACATCTGAATTGTACCTGAACCTAGCACTTAACTGTTTCTCTTTTCAATGCTAAAGTAAGTATCTTTCTAACATTAGGAAAATGGCTATATAACTGTTGTATAGTTTCTAAAGCGATTAAGGCAAGTAAAAGTCAGTTGTCTATGCCATTACCTTCCTAATACATTTTCCTTTTGGATGAAATACCAGGAATTTGAGAATATGTCAAAGTTATTTATAAACTCTCTGGTTCTTGAATTGTCTTTATTTTTATTTTGGAGGAGGGAGCTCCGATGGTTCCCTAAGAATCACCGGATACTATCGGAGATTTAGCAAAGGGGGAAACTCAATCCTACTCATTCTGGTTGTTACGTTCTCGTCTCGTTCCTGCCCTACCGAACTACCTTGTGGTGTGGTTTC
>JAOTAY010000112.1:55126-81508 GCA_025629805.1 Erythroxylum baracoense | reverse complement strand
AAATGGTATAACCTAGATACTCCACTTGCCTTGCTCCGAACACACATTTATTACCCTTCAAAAACAACTGATGCTTCCTCAGTGTCTCCATCGCTGTAGAGATATGTTGAACATGTGACTGTAAGGACGAACTGTAGATCAAAATGTCGTTGAAGAAGACCAAGATAAATTGACGCAGGTATGGCTTGAACAGCTCATTCATCAGCCTTTGGAACGTTGATGGCGCATTCGTCAGTCCGAACTGCATGACGAGAAACTCGTAATGGCCCTCATGCGTTCTGAACGCTGTCTTCGACACATCCTCTGGGTGCATACGGATCTGGTGGTATCCCGATCGTAAATCCAATTTGGTGAACCACCCAGCTCCATGTAGCTCATCCAGCAGTTCCTCAAATCAGCGATATCGGAAACTTGTCCTTTACCGTATGTTTGTTTAATTCCCTATAGTCGACGCACATTCTCCAGGAGTCATCCTTCTTCTTCACCAACACCACCGGCGACGCAAAGGGTCCGTAGCTTTGCTGAATAAAACCCTGTCTCATGAGGTCCTAAACTGCTTGTTCTATTACGTCCTTCTGTATTCCAGAGTATCTGTACGGCCTGACGTTAATGGCATCAACTCCCTCCTTCAACACTATCCGATGATTATACGGCCGGTTTGGAGGGAGCTCCGATGGTTCCCTGAAAACATCCGCATATTCGGACAATATGGCATTAATCTCGTCAAACGCACTCCATTGCTTTGTCGTCATCCGCATTTGTTGCAACTGAAATTCTATCGGAGTCGATAGCTGCATCATAAGTAACTGACTCCCTGTCGTCCGATATAACTATTTCTGGAATTCTTCGCTGGAGAGTATTCTGGATTTCCCTCTCGGATTCCCACTTAACGTGATCCATCGTCCCTCCCATTTGAATGTCATCGTTCGGTTCTTGAAATTGCACAGTACATCGTTCAGCCCACTTAACCATTGTACGCCTAACACCACATCACACCCCCCTAACGCCAATACTAGTGCGTCCATGGTGAACGTCACTCCCTGCATTGTCCACGTAAATCCTTTACAGTACTGGTTACATCGTATTTGTAATCCTCCGCCTACTGTGATGAAGATGGGCTCCATTTCCTGAAGCTGGCATCCCCCTTTTTTTGTAACAGATGTGTCCACAAAGTTGTGGGTGCTCCCATTATCGATTAATATTTGTATTCTCTGCCTTTGATGCCTTCCTACCAACCTCATTTGCTTAAACTCACCATTTCCAGATAACCCGAGCATGGCCTGCATGGAGACTATCGGATTCCCTTCTTCTTCACAGCTCCCGTCCAACTCGTCCTCCTCCATTTCTGGAGGAGTTTTCCCACCTTCCTCCTCCTCTGTAATTACATAAAACTGCAATTGTTTCCTTGTACACTGGTGACCCGGGCTATACTTCTCGCCACACCAGAAACAGAGGCCCTTAGCTCTTTTCTCGTCAAACTCTCGACTACTGAAACGTCTCTGAGGTTTAGAAGTTCTTACCGTTGATGGCGAACGTGACGTGTGTGTTGGAGTGGGAAGTAGGCCATCGGATGGTATTCTTCTCGTGACATTTACCGACTGTGAACCTTTCGAGCTAAGGTTAAAACTGCTGTTATCATTTGTGCCCTTCATCACTGACCCATTTCTAAACGTAGTGTTCCCTGTTGATCTCAGTATCGCCTCTTGCTTCCGGGCCAACGTATATGCCTGATGCAACGTATGAGGCTCATGTAGTTTAACCGTGACTCCAATCTCCGGTTTCAACCCTTTAACAAAGAAGCCTACCAAGTATTCTTCGGATAATGTCAACCTGTTAGAATGGTGATCAAACTGCGCACAGTAGTCTAACACCGATCCTTGTTGTCTTAACTCCTTAAATTCTCCTACCGGGTCATCAAATATTTCAGCGTCAAATCGTTGCTTCAATGCCTTAGTAAACTCCCCCCAATCTACTACTTCTGTTTGGTTACGATTTCTCACGTACAAGCGGTACCATTCTTGAGCCCGCTCATCCATGTGCAAGATGGCTACACTCACCTTCATCTTCTCAGTAGTTTGATCCAACACAAAGAATTGCTCGCATCGATATATCCACATTTTAACGTTCTCGCCATCAAAGGGTGGGAACTCAATCCTACTCATTCTGGTTGTTACGTTCTCGTCTCGTTCCTGCCCTACCGAACTACCTTGTGGTGTGGTTTCAGTCACTCCCGCTTCTCTTCCTTCCCTCTGGATATTTTGTAAGAGTAAGGCTCGTAACTCTGTCATCTCCTTTTCTACCCTTTCTGTGCATTTCCGAAAACATCCTCTCCATCATGCCCTTCAAGCTCTCTTCTATTTTCCGCAGCTCTGCGCCTCTGGTGCTTTCTGCCATTGTTGTCGTTCACAGGGTCGCTTCTCTGATACCAGAATGTTGTGAAAGAAGACAATGTAACGGAATATGTATAACGGTTGCGAATTTGTCAGAGAAAGAGAATCACATCAGAAGAGAGAGAGAGAAGAATTTCATTGATAGAGAGAGATTACAATCATTCACATGCATGTCCCCTTAAGCCGCACATATTCGGCTTATATCAATTGTGTGATACTCTACTCTTACGTCTAGCTACTTCCATGGACTCTCGTTATTTAAATTTAGCGTTTTGCTTTTTCCTCTAACAGTTATAACGTTCATTCTATGTTCCGTCATCCGTATCGTCTTCTTCATATTTTCTCCGTAACATTTTTATCGGAGAGGAAGGAGACATGGATAGTCTCGAGAGATCCAAGAGTATGCAATATTATCTCTTATTAGTAGAGAGATTGTTTATAAATGATCAACTTGAAAGGAAAATAAAGAAAGAAAGAAAAAATAATTTAAAAATAATAATAATAAGTGAGAATTAAATATTAAAAATAAAGTGTTACTTAATTTTAATGATTTCTTTAAAAGTATAGATTAAAATATTATTTTTTAAATTTCAATTTACCTTTTTTAATCTTACGACTGAAAAAAAGAAATATAATTCATATGGATCCGAAATCTAAACCCGGGCTTATAAAAACCCACCCGTTTGCCCACCATACTGAGGGCTCTACAAAATGTAAGCAGAGAAATGCTAGGGTTTGTTTATCATCTTCTCTTTCTGTGTTAGCAGCTAATTCTGTGTCCACTCTACCATCGTAATGGTACTCCCATTTCTCTTTACATTATCTTGTTCATTCTATATCTTTGTGGTTCTGCTATTTTCTCGTGTTAATTTTGCTCTTCTGGATTTTTTATTTTGGAATTTAGGGTTTAAAATTTTATATATTGGTTTGCTAATTATTTGGTTACAAAATTGTGTGGTCTGCTTACTGATTGGAGTGTGGTGATCATAGAGTTCCAATCTTTGTCGCTAATCGCGTAATTGGAGTGATAACTTTTGCATTTTGAAGGTGTAAATATGAGTTTACTTTATTATTTATTTCCAAATAGTTGGTACTTTATTATTTATTTCCAAATTGTTTTCTCAATGCAGAGTAAGCGGACAAGGAAGGCGGGCATTGTTGGAAAGTATGGTGGGTATTGATCAATTTTAATGGTTTTCCGATTTCTTTGTATTTGCTCTTCGTCCCCATTTGGTTATTGAAGATTTATGCTGGATAATCACTGTTATTTAGTTTTGATGAAGATTTCATTGACAAACTCCATAGTACACTTCTTAGTTAATTCTTACATCTCGTATATTGTTAAGAAACTATATGAAGCCTTGAAGTAATATGCATGATGTTAAAAACTGTATATTATGATTTGAATATTGTTCGCAGCTTCAACTTTTAATAAATTTTTACCAATAGTTGAATAGGAATTCAAAAATTGTTGGGATTCACTTTGCATTATAAGGTTATGATTAATAGCTGGTTCATTTTTTAACCAAAAGGTTATTGTCTTCACTTTATCTGATGTATGATTTTAATGATATAGGCACCCGATATGGGGCTAGTCTGCGCAAACAGATCAAAAAGATGGAGGTTAGTCAGCATAGCAAATACTTCTGTGAATTTTGTGGGAAGGTAAGCACATCCATTTCTCTTTTTGAGTGCTCTTGCTGAGCAAGTCAATCTCTTAGATATTAAAAGTTGTGGTTTTCAAATTTTCGGTAACCTTCTGTATTGTTGTAGTATGCTGTGAAAAGGAAGGCTGTTGGAATTTGGGGTTGCAAGGACTGTGGGAAAGTTAAGGCTGGTGGTGCCTACACATTAAAGTAAATATTCTCACCGATGTTTTTCTGAAACCTTACACATTTGATATCTTTGTCTGTTTTCTTCCCGTTTATCTTATCTAGATCTCTAAGACTTTGTTGATTTTATTCTGTCACAGCACTGCCAGTGCCGTGACTGTGAGAAGTACCATCCGAAGGTTGAGGGACCAGACTGAGAGTTAAACTGCCATCGTCAGCTTTTTAGTCTTTGGGGTATACGTTTTGTTGTCTTGTCGGCTTGAAGTTGATTTGAGGATGTTGATCAATTAAATGCACTTCTGTATGAATTAATTTAAGTTTGGCTCTTTGGCATTGTGATCTTCCCTGATTTAGAAAAGGTTTTAGCTTTATAATCTGCATCAGTGTTCTTTTTAGAAATATTCTGTGGATGTTATGGCCTTGCACTCACATTGTGTTTGCGCACATCAAATCTTCTGTTCTAGTTGTTCTGTTCTAACTCTGTTTTATTAAATCTCATCCATATATTTATATGAAAGTTTATGTAAATGTGTGGATGAGAGTTAATAGAACATGATAGTAATACATAAGTTGATCCGTGTTTGTGCAATCTTTTATTGTAATTCGTTTGTGCCAGCAGGACTGCAGGTTGTACTGTCGGAGTTAATGGACAAAATTCAGATTAATGGGGCCTGGCCTCATATGGCCCAAATTTGTCGGGTTATCCATTTTAATGTGGTTTTAGGTCAAATTTGAGTGACTGTCTGAGACTCAACTTAAGGTCAAAGATCCAAACAGTCTGCCTGCCTCCTTAAAATCAATGTTTTAAATAGATCGGTTTAACAATAAAGTGTTAAGTAGATTAATTTCTTAGTTTGATTTTTCTTTATTTTTGTTTAATTGAGTTTAATAATTTTTATTTTTAAAAATTAATTAATTTTTATTTAATTTAAAAATTAAACTTTAACTTAATTTTTATTTTTTATTTAATTGATTTTATAATGATTTTATGTTAGTTAAATTTCTTAAAATTAATATTTTTATTTTATTGGTTTGATTTTTAGTTTTTTTTAAAAATATTGTTTAAAATAATATCATTTTGGTTGATTTTGTTCTAATTTGGCCCATGCTTTCGCAAACACCCAAAAAATAGCAATTGTGAATGTCTCTTAATAAAATAATTAATATAACATACAAGTATTGAGGTTTTTTTCATTATCTAAATTGATATTGCCAATATAAAAGTTGCACAGGGTGTAGGGATTCGACCACATGCAAGAGTAATAAAAAACTAGGATTTAGGATTTGACTTGTTTGCTAAATTTGGAATTTATCTTGAGAAATTGAGGAGATTTTATCGTACAGAAAGAGAGATTTTTTTAAAAATTAAAATTATATTAAAATATGCTTTTAATTTTAATTAAATTTTAGTTAGAATTAATTATAATTATAATTAAATACAAGTTAGTTTCAAATAAGATATGATATTTCATATTGCCTCCTATTGATTAAACGTCTTATGTTTAATATTAAAATTTTTAAAATTTTATAATTAAATCTAACTTGATAGAGACGGTAATAGGCTAAAAACTTTTATCTGAGCTTAGGCCCCTCTTGGAGTTTTATCAGGCTTGATGCACCTGAATCCAATAAGGCTTAGGCAGTTCAAAGCCCGATTCAACTCAAAATTTTTATTTTAAATAAAAACAGAGTACGACATTATTTTACTCAAAATAATGATCCAGGTAGGATCGATTGACTTCAAGTATAATTGGGTCAAGCTCATACTTTATTGCCATATACAAACTTGATTATCTTTTTCTTTATTCTTTGTGTGTGACCTAAGGTTTTTCATTATGTAGATAATAGATATAAATCATAACTTTAAATCATATTCGAGATTAGATAAAGATCGATATCAAAGACTGCATCATGGCCACTTAAAATGTCAAAATAATTTTGACTAATATTTTCATTTTTTATATAATTTAATCATTATATCATATAGTAGAACATGAAATTATTGTCTTCTTTGTCTGAATCTAATAATATTAGTTATATACCGTTTGTAACTAATTTAGATAATGACGTTTGAAAACTTTTTGCAAGTGATTTATAACTTAATTAAGGATCTTTGAATTAATACTAATCAAGAATAATATAATATTCTCCCTAATCACATTAAGATGATAAATCTTATATCAATACCTAACGAATTCTATATAGTTTATGTTATATCATATAATTATGAATTGAATTATTCTTGCAAAGGATATATAATAAATAGTATCAAAATATAACAATTTTTATGAGGTACTCAAAATATAACTTAAATACAGGTAGTGTTTCAAATAGAATTATTATATTAGATTAATTACGTGAACCTATCATCATCATCACCTAGTCTAAAATTCGGCAATAAAGCGAAATTTGGGGATGTCTGATAGCACGCAATCTTACTCTTACATAATAAAGAGACTGTTTCCTATTAACTCACATGTGGATGTGACAATAAAAAAAATGACGAAGACTATAAGAGTAATCATATCTACCCTAATCATGTCTACCTAAAAAATTCCAGCCAGAGTAATCCAAAACAACAGTAGATCAATAGCATAAAAATAGGATTCAAGTGATCAAGAAAGCACATGAAAATCCAAAACGTATAAGGATATTACCAAAGTTGCAATAATCTCATTGATACTTTTATCTGTTCCAAGACCATATGCATGATGATTTGGGTCTCTCTAAGGTAAAAGGCAGAAGAAAAGAGAGGGATAGAGGAGAGACATACCGTGAATTTTGGAAGTCGAATTTTGTTCACATCCACAAGTTCCATCATTAGGTCAAACAAATTTGAGAAGCACTATCCAAGACCATTCCAGCTATGGATGGATCTTCTACTCCATAAAGAAGGCTAGAAACTGCACCCATGGATCGTCCCCAAAGCCCTATTCGTGACAGTTGTTTGTTGCTTCTTAGATATGATATGACAACCTTCAGGTCATCTTTTTCATGCCAAATATCCATAGATTTGTTTATACATCTCTATATTTATTTTGTGAAAATAATTATTTTTTTCACAAAAAAAAAATCATACGCTTACGCTACATTAATATTTAGTTTTAATTAACTAGTAATAATTTGAAAATAATACATAAATAAAATATAAATTTCATAATTGTAATCTTATCTATAACGTATCTTTAATTCTTACTTTATTTTATACATCATTTTCTAAGCACAAGATAAATTTTTTAAAAAATAATTGTGTTACAAAAATTACAGTCCGATTGGCTGTAGCCATAAATTAACAATTAAGAATCCTATTCGAATTTATAACTTGTTTGCATTAGATTTCCATTTTATCCAAAAGCAACATCACACAGGGCTATGGGAAATATTGATGAATATTAGGAAGTAGAGAGCAAGAAACAAGCAGAGATACTGATGAGTTAACTTGTCCAGTCTTCTTTTTCTTGATCAAACCAGGGTTATTCACTAGATTACCAGTCGAGGCTTCTTTATCCTTGGGGAAACGGCCACCTGAGTATTAGATCTTTGTTTGATCATTCATTTGGACAATCTTAATCATATTGGATACCTCATACTAATCCTTAATGAGCAAACTCTCATTCAATTCAAGTGATGGGAGTATCATCAATGCAATTTCAATTGAAAGATTGCATAAAGACCAGCAAAAGGTTCATTTTACGCAAATACTTACTGTTCCAAAAGCTATTTTCAACGCTTATCAGTCTTGCTAGAATACAATTTCAAACATGAGCAGAATCCAAAGTTGCTAACCCTAACCATGTCAATTTCATAAAGTCAAACTCCATTTACATGAGGAAGGAAAGTAAGTAGTGTTACTATGTCCAAAGAAGCAAAAAGTCAAGGTCCACATAAGCAAAATTAGATCATCACCTTTTACCCCTAAAAAGAGAAGACGAAAATGGTTGAACATTTATAGAGCCAAACACAAAACATTCCCAAGGTGAACATTAAAATCATTTGCTTCATAGGACAGGTAACAGAGTAAAAAGCAATGAAGCACACCGTCAACTTCTCACTCTGGTTATTAACAAGTAGCATCCACTACAAAGAGGTTTATATAACTTACTCCAGGTAAAAAGACACAGATGAATTTGCATTGTATGAAATTATGAGATAGAGATAGAGAAAGGCCAAACTACAAACGCAGCTAAAACTGAAAAATACAATCACCCCAACATGGTAGCAAAAAGTGATTTCCTCTCCTTTTTCTTACATCTATGTTTAATGTACTTTTCTCCGGGAAAATTAAGAAGTGCTGGGAGCAGTTTTGGCCCAAAGAAATCTCAATCTGCACTAACCATGATTAAGGTATTGTCTCTGAGTGGAGAAACACCTGGGGTATAGTTCTGTGTTAGAGGTTTAGCCTGTCATAATTGGGGGAATATTACAGCTTCAGTGAATCTCCAAACACATACCTCAATTGAGAATACACTTTTGTGGATTCTTCCGAAGAAGCTTCACAGTCAATTATCAAGGCTTGTGTACTTTAAACCCAAATACTCTTGGAACGTAGCTCTGTGATGCTTTCTGAGGCTTGAGATGACCATACGTCATCAAGAATAGGTGAGGGAACGTTGTGCCAAAGTACGCTCCATCAATGTCTAAATTAATTTAAGGAAACTTGGAAAAATCTTCCAAAAGGAACTCCATGAAGTAAAGAACCAATATAAACATAACAGACATGGACTCCTGATTTTACATTCAGATGAATAATAAACCAACAGAAGATGAACATTTTAACTGGTCATTTTCATAACTACTCTTTCTACAATACAGAGCATCATGATTTGTAGAAAAAATGAGCTTCTACCTTGAAATTTAACAACAAACTATAGTAGAACATTGAGGAATGATTATGTTTAATTCTGCTTTTTTTATGTATGAAGTAGCAAATATGCTGACTAAAAAAAAATTTTGGATGACAGAAATCCAACAGATTGAATTTTAAAAAAAAAAAGAGGATTGAAGAGCACAAAATAGACTCCAACTCAGACTATTAGTTCATCTCATGCCCAACAAATTCCAAAAATGATAACCAAAAGTTTGAGACATTTATACATTAACGCATATGAAATAGGCATTCTCATTGAATTCTTATTAGGTTGATATCTAGCTTGTTCAGAAAATGACATCATTTATTCACTCAACCTATTGGTTACAAACTTAGCACGCCTGATTACTTCATAACAGAAGGATATAAGTTACTCAGGCGACCAAGTAAATAAGGCAAATGATTTATCAGGGGAAGTTCGAAGCTAAGTTTGATATTTCATGATCAAGTTCTTCACTGTGACATAGACATATACTCTTGCACAAGTTAAACAGCTTAACTGGTGCACAAAACATAATTAAACATATCGATCAGAGAATAGCAGTAACACACAAACCAAAAACAGGAAAAAAAAAACTCAAGATAAGCCCTTAAACAATACCTCTGATCACTTATCTCCAATCAGTAAAAGGTTGACAATAAGTTTTAAAAAGCATTTACGCGAAGGAGAAACATGATGGAGAATGAGGCTAGTTCATGTTTCTGTGTTACAGTGTTTACTATCTTTGTTATTCTCTAGTATTATCCTTAACTCAATGTATCTGTCAGTTTCCATAGTAGGTAGATAAATTAGGATATTAGATTATTTTAAAGTTTTCTCATTTAGGTTCAGATAGCTATTAGGTTAAAAAATAGATTCCTTAATCTTCAAGGGAATAGTTAGGCCAATCTAGGCATTTATATTGTATATTGTACTTGAATTTATGAAGGAGGTGAGCTTTCTTCTTAAAAACTTTGAATTTCAGCTTGGAAATTGTGATGCTTTCTTTCTCAAAGTGATTCTTAAAAATGACTCCTAAACCATAAAAGATACTACTAAAACCTAAGAGTATTATACTAATTATTTTGATAAATTTAAAGCCTAGGAATGATTCCTAATTCTTGTTAAGAATCCTATAAGTAATTACTATTTTCAAATATTTAATACTAAATTTCAGTCCGATGACCTTATTTTACAGCTTACATGTATTTTTAGCATATTCTCTGTCCTTCATACATTAACACAGAACTCAGATTTGAAAAAACAGAATTACATAATAATGGCTATTTAAGAGACTTTCATGAAAGAAGTACAGCAAAGGATACTGCTTTGATATTTTGATCGAGGGTAGTATATATCGTCACATCTTGGGCAGTAAATCTTGACAGTGCTTGAACGTGGGATATCTGACTGACCTACGGGAAGACATGGCTGTCCACAGCAGTAAACCCTCGGGCATCTCCCAAAGTCATAGTTTTTGTACTTTTCAAGCTGTGAAAAAAAAGATCAGATCATTGTGAACAGCAACCACTGGGAACATAACATCACAAAATGAAATCTCACCATAGCTGCCATTCCTTTGCTAGTCAATACGTATCGAGCATGAATCAAACCATAAAGCATCTCGGCAGCTGATTCAACTAATTCATTTTGTTCCTCTGTAAACATATCGCCTATCAATTTCAATCAGTTGGAAGAAACAATCAAATAAGTGACCAAGGCATAAAGACCGACGTACATTAAATGTCAAGGTCCTTGGCACAGTAAAAAAGACCAAAAAGAAGTATCACATTGTGGGCTTAAAATGTAAAATACAACAAAATTAGGCACTAAAGTTTCATTTGTTGCAAAGAAAAATTTTAGATCCTTATGATTATATCACATTCACATATGCCACGTCCCATAAGTAGTAGGTACCCCGAAACAGGATAGTAGATTTCAATCTTGTGTGTTAAAGGCTGGGTAGAAGAATATTAATTAAAATACAACCAGATTACCATGAGAGGATTCGACGTCCAAAATCAAGTCAAGTGCATAATCGTAATAAGGGACTTGACCGCTTAACCCGCAAAGGTTAAAATCATCTTGAATGTAATCATCTTCAACTTCGCAAAAGAATTCATTTCCTCTTAAATTGCAGAACCATGAAATCCAAGATGTGTCATCCCCGTCAGAACCACTGACATCCGACTCCTCACTATCTGTTTCAGATTCCTCTGCAATCAATACGGTCAAAGTTCATGTCACTTCACGAAGATAAATAAAGACAGATATGCTTGATCATATAAGAACTACAGAAAAACAAGAACAAAATCAAAGAAAAAACAGAATAAGATATCTAGAAACTGATGTCAATGCTACTATTATAACTAGTGTTTATAATCTTCCGTATAACAGCCAGAGCCACAAAGAATGCTGTGTAAATTTAGTACGTTTCTGGAACTATTGCAGTGATGGGTAACAGACAATAACATGACCAAGGTCATTATTCATAAAACGCAGACCTATAAGACTATATATTAAAGTAAAACTTAGTGTACTCAGTACTGCCGAATCTCACGCTTTAACATCAGCTTTGCATAAGGAAAAACAAAACTCTGAAAATAAAACCCAAATATGCAAGAAAATAGCACCAAAAATTAAACCAAAATGACGCAATCTTAATTTTAGAACATCCATCCAGAAAGCTAAGTGAGCTAAATGCTCATTTAATTTCAATAAATAAAATTACTCAAATCTACATATAAAGAGAGGACAACCTTTTTAAAGGAAAACATACAAAGAACAGTTTTAAACGGGCAAGATTTGCTTAAACAACAAGCTTGGTACCGTTAGAGGCGTTATGGTTGGCCTGGTCCTTGTGATCGAGCGGTTGCTGCTTCCCAACGAGCGCCGACAAATCCTTACCGTTGACAGTTCGTGACGTAGAAGGAGAGGATCGGACGAGGTGCTTGTCAAGAGTGTCATTGATCCGCTTACGATCCAAGGAAGCAACCTCCGTCTTTGGCCCAACAATCCCTCGTTCGCTGTACATCTCCGTTAACCACGGCCTAATCTACTTCTCCTCCTACGGCGACGACAGTGAGAACTATGAAAAGTTAATATCAGCGGTTCATGGCGAGAGACGACGCATTTACCCCTTGCTTGCAATATGTAGGGTTTTCTCCAGATGCTCTGAGAGAATATTGTGAAGATAGAGAAACATCGAGGAGTGGGGCACTGAGGTTGGGTTATATCTTCTACTTCTTTATTATTAACTATTTTGTCGGTTCAGTTAAATATGGTTTTTTTGAATTTGATTGATATTTTTTAAAAATGGAGAATAAAAAACTATGTTTTTTAAAACAAGCCTTAATATTTTTCGGAAATGCTATCGTAATCATGTGTTATCAACTCATAATAATTAGATATGTTGGTCATCTCACTAATGGTATGAGGTCCGTCTATTGTGGTAGTTACCCAGTTCCAATGTCAGCAGATCTATCTCATCCTTTCGTAGATAGAAATGGACGGATGAGATCTGCTTACACAAAGTTGAAACTGAATAAGTGGCACAGCAGATCTATTTCCCTCGGTAATGGGTGTACTCGTGTATTAGCCACTACTTTAGTTAATATATTTCATTAATTTTACAAAAAATAGATATTTAATCAATAAGAATAATACTTAATACACTAAGGTCTTTTTTTAACCAATAATAAAAAAGTGAGAATGGGAATGCAATATTTATTTTTTAAATTTTAATCGTTCAGTTATTAGTAATACATAAAATAAAAATAACAAAATTGAAATAAATTCTAAATAATTATAAACTTTTATTTATAAGAATGGTACGTATAAATTGAAATCAAATATTCTAAACTTTTATTTATGAGAGGGTTTGTATAACAAAATAAGAGTTAAGAGATATTATTATAATGTTATCAAAATATTATCTGCGAATATATTGATTCTTATCGTAATATTATTATTATTAAAATTACATTGATAATTATTTAAAAATAATATATATGTCATTAAAAGTTTTGATTATTTTTATAAAATATAAAATATTTTAATTATTTATTTATAAAATAAAAATGTATAATACCAAATATTAGTATAAATATTAACTTTGTTTAATACCATAACATATATGCATAATAAGTTATTTTATTCCTTTTTTTCAAAAAAATAAATTTATTCTTATTCCAATTTTTACTTTCCAGTCTCGTTCCCATTTGATTCCTTCATTATTGACCTAAGAACATGTGTAATCAATATTTTAAAAATTGAAATGAAATTTAAACTGATAAAATTAGAGTTTTAAAATTTAAATATTTAACTACGTTAACAACAACAATAGCAACATCTAGTAGAAATCTCGCTTATAAGCTGAATATGAGGTCCGGTAATAATCAGAGTTACTCCTAATTATTAAAGAGATTGTTTTCAAATTTTTTAATTATATTAAACAATCATAAAATTGTAAAGATTGAACAAAATTTTAAAATTTGAGATCGTATTAACGAACATTATTTTTATTCATTAAAAAATTAAAATTTAATTAAAAAATGAGACTTAAAAAAGACTAATTAATTTATTCTGCATATGTTCTAGTCATTTTGAAAATAATAAGATTCAATTTAAACATTTTTAAAAAGTACGATTTAAATTGTATTTTGTTCTAAATGTTAAATTTCAAAATATACTTTTAGCCTTAAATCTTAGAAAAGGCTTTAAACCTTATCTCTTGATCATCAACAAGGCTTAGGAGTTTGATTCATAAGAACTAAGATCTAAATGGAAAAATGAGTTTAGTTAACTAGTAGCCATGTCTATCCTTACTCTCAACTAAGTGCATCCAGACGCCGCCTGATTAAAAGAGAAGCGGATGCTGATTCCCCCCAGAAAAGCTGTTTAGTTGGAATTCCATCATTTGCTCTGATAAAAATATACATCTCTACGTACAAATGCCACATTTCATAATAGCATATTAATGTCATCAGAGATCATCATCTCCACCAAAATACTTTTCCTCCGCGTCATAATTGGCTTCTCTGAACCAGTGATCATCCAAGGTCTCATCATCATCTATTTTTGTGTAATCTAAATGCTGATGATCTTCACCAGAAAGAAACTTTTGGTGCATAATGGAGGTGAATTGATCCATTCTATCTTCCATATCTTCACTGGAAAAAGTTGCCTCCGTATCGTGCTTCTCTGTACTTGACTGGGATCCATTCCCAACAGGCATCTGCTGGTAGCAAAGGGTAGATGTTATAACCTAAGTCCGCAGGTCATGGATGACAACAACGTACAACACTTTCAGAATATGCAGATGATTCTGAATTACCTTTCCTACTTGTTAATTATCTGAAATACAATTAATATGCAACTATTATGCTATATGAACTGACAACATCAACCATTCTTCCAACAAAAGCTGCAATTCAGAACTTGGGTGAAGTTCAGTGAAATATGAAAATGAAGAAGAAACTTAAATGTAAGATTTTGTATCAAGAAAATGCAAACATAAGAATGACAACTTGCATGTAAGATTTTGTATCAAGAAAATGCAAACATAAGAATGACAAGCCAAAAGAAAAACAGGGACAAGCATGAAAACAGAGGACATGGTTCAGTAACCTAAAAGAAAGGCATAAACCCAAAGGTGTCACAAAACAGAAAGTCAAGAAGAGAACAATAAGGCTTCGGTTTGAGAAATTTGTTACCACAATGTTCTGATAAGGATTCTCAAAATCAATCACAAGCAAAATTCAAAATGCCTAAATTAAGACGGAAAACTAATCCAAATAGTTACATTATCATCCTCCCAATCTCACAAACCACAAAAAGAGAGAGAGAAGAGATTCTTTTAAGCAAGAACAAATCATTGATAGGCATTATTTTTCCAGAATGGAGCCGTAATTTAGTCACGAAAAACGAAACCATGTGCTTTTGAGGTGCCAAATTATCACAGAAAATGCTCACAATTCATCAACAGCGAAACCAAGGTTTCATCTTAATGGAAATCCAAATTTGGATTCAGAAAAATGATCATAAATCAACCAACACAAAAGAGACACCAAATACTGAGTTGGATAAGTCTAGATAAACTAAAAAACAAGCCAAAAATATTCGAACATAAACTACCTCCGCGGACTGCATGCCACCATGAGCCTTCTTTGGTTCTTCCTCATCCTCCTCCTCCTCCTCCTCCTCTTCTTCCTCCTCCATCTCCTCCTCCTCTTCCTCTTCTACTTGCTGTTGGTTTATTTCGTTACCAACCCATTCACTCTCAGCTACACCTAACCTCTGTTGCTCCTCCCTAATCTTCGAAACTAAAACTGCTTCCTCAGCCCTTCTCATCAATGTCTCAGACCACCTTTCCCCTGGCCTAGCCATGCCCCTAGCACTCTGATCTTGGAACTTCCCCACAAACTCATGATGCAAATACGGTTCCCTCTCCCTCATAGCATCCTCCGAGAAGTACTTTCCATCGAGTATCAGCCTATTCAAATAAGCCAATCTTCGATTCTTCACTGTCACCGACCTTGTTCGCAAATCCTCAGAAGTTGGTACCAACTTGCTCCTGAGATTCTTTAGATACCAATTCACTTCATAGTCATCATTCAGTACATCAAATTCCTGAAGCTCATCCAAAGTCAAATGCGCTCCATAACGTTCTATATATCACCCAAAACGACATAAATTAGATGAACCAAAGTTCCGCAAGAGGAAACAATTGTAACAAAGGGAGGAAACCCATGAAGAATTATAATAATTAAAAAAAATACAGAAAATCTAACCAATAGAAGATGCACGTACTGGAAAGATTAATTTTTTCATCAAACAAAGTAGAAAAAAAAAAAAAAGAAGCGAGTTAACATCTGCAGGACATAACCATAGAATTTATGGAACTGTGCAAAATCCTTACGAGGTGTGGGAACAAAAGAAATAAAATTTTCTTTATTTCAGGCAGATTAAAATAAGCAAGAAGAGGGGTGATCAAACAAACAGTACCTAAAAAAACGGCGGGGTCGCGAGAAAGGAGTTGGAAGAGAAGAGAGTTGCGTTGGGAAGGAGAAGAGGCGTCGGGTTGAAGAGAGCGAGGGAAGTAGAGATCCTCCATGGTCGATAGCCTCTTGGCTATGCTCTCCATGCCTTCTTTGTTCACTCTTTCCTCCATTTCCTTTCTTCTTTTTCTAATTTCATTTCTGCATTCTATTTAGGGTCCGAACTCTGAAGTTGAGTCGGTCAGTGAATCGGCGGTGGTACTATTTGCTTTGAGCAACAATTTTATTTTGAAAATTATATTAGAAATTAATTTAAGATTTAAAAATTAAAATATAATTAAAAATTATCTTTATTAATTTTTGAATTTTAATTAAAAATTTTAAATAAAATTAATTAATTAATTTTAGTTTATACAAATTTATTAATTTAACAAAAATTAACTAGTTAATTAATAAATTAATCAATTTTAACAACAAATTTTTAGATCAACCGAATTATCTAAATGTATTTAACATACATTTAAATATGAACTTAATATTTTAAAATGACACATTTTACAAAGTGAATAATTAAGGTGGTTGAGTTAGTTGAGTGAAAGAACATAAGGTTAAAAGATCCTATGTTCAAATCCTCCAATTTACACTCTCTCGATCGAGTCTATCTTACAAGACTTGTCTAGTGCGGAACACCCAATTAGCATAATTTACAAACTATTACATTAATTTAGAAATTTAACAACTGTAGATTCCTCCGTTCCAAAAAATAATGAATAATTTCAAAATAATATCCCGAACAAATTATTTTCACATTGAAATTTGCAAGGTTTTATAAAACATTAAAAATGTTGAGAATAACAATATAAAATACATATTGATTTAATGCCTTGTTTATAATTCAAATAAAATATATTTAAAATTTAGATTTGCATCTAATCACCTCATACCTTATAATTTTATATCCTTTAAATAACCGTAATTATGAATATAAACAAAATCAACATAAATTAGCAAGGCCATATATCGTCTACATAACAAAATAATTAAAAATTATCATAAATTTATTTCCTATCCACCCATAAATATATACAAATGTCTTCACGACTTACCTATATAAAGCTCTCTCTCTTTGTCCTATTAAATTATTGCAAGTCAATCACTCGATCCCTCTTCACAATGCAGTAGCCTATGGAAATTAGTACTTCCATAACATAATGGGAAACGATTTAATGAGTGATGAAATATTATGTCTAGACAATAAAATTATAGGTCAGCTCAAGTATACAACTGATCCTTCATTATGACCTTAACAGTCACCAGGCATCCTTGTACTATAACTCCACCACTTTATCCTTCTTTTTATCAAAAATACACTTACCAATTCCACCATTAAATGTCACGAAAATTGGAAGCCATTGTCTTTGTTGGTATGTAGAATAACATCAAGCTTTTATGTGGAAGCAAAACTGGGGGCCAAGCATTATTCACCAGCAGCAACCCTATTTGCCATGGATTGGGCTAAACTGCACGGCGCAGAGGCAACACCAATTTGGTAGCGTAGCGTAACCCCTCTCTTAAATTTTTTAAGAGGGAGGCCCCCACATCTTCTGCAACTGTTCAACATGTTCAGTGATTACATCCGGGCAAGATTGTGCTTGAAGGAGTTCCAACCTTGCGGATGGAGGATTAAACTGTAATATATAGTCTTCATCTGAAAATTTTGAACATAGAATCATTTTAATTAATCTTTCAAGCAAAACTAAAACTAGATCTCACATGAAAGAGTGAAAAAGCCTTCTATATTCTGTTCTCGGATAATGCTGCTGCAGCAATTAAATGAAAGAGGAGAAGAGCAGAAAGCTACAAACTCACTCTCTTTGACTGTTCCATAAAGCCAGCATAAAACCTCATCAGCAAATGCTAGGCAAACACCTCCCTGCAACCAATTTATGTAGTACATTATTAAACGGTAAAACTAATGAGTGTTTCACCAATAAAACTTGAACATATTTGCGTGATCCTAATTGAATCCTGTTTTAGTATCCATTAATGTCTCGATGATACACAGCTCGCATAACACATCCTCCCTATATGACTTGGCTTTGAGTCCCCAAAATAACCAGAAATGAAAACATGGGGATATAACCAAAATTGGACAGGAGGAATAATAGCTGTCTGCTATCAGTGTTACAATAATTACAAACACCAAAAACATTTTGTACTTGCAACCTACAAACAGGCTTTCCTCTAACCTACAAAATTCAATTACAAACTTGGCCAAAAGCCCAGTAACTTTCAAATGACAGGTATTTTAGTGTTCAAGGGAATGTCACCAGTTTCCCTGACTAATAAGACTAAAAGGACTGACCAACCCAGGTTAATGACTAAACACAGGATGATCAATAAACCTTCAGTTTAGAACACTGTCAACACTTTGTTTCCATTGGAACTGGGGTGGGGATCTGACACTAGGAGTTGCTATTCCCGCAGCATACATACTAGTCACTAAGACAATTGTCCAGAATAATACAAAGTGAATTAATAGTTAAAAGTAATATTTGGAGGTGGCAAAACAATCGAAATTAGGACACATATCAAGATTACAATCATAACCTGCCAATAATTCTTCATTTTTACTCGTTGCGTTATGTCCTTAATAGTTAGCCTCTCTGTGCGGACAAGTCGGCCTGTGTCATCCCTGTAAAATAAGAAATACGAGATGGATAACTTCACAAGCAAAACACTATTCTCATGCATGCAAAACTTGTCTTACAAGTTTTAACTTTCTTTCAGGTCCCAAGGGGTCAAGTTGCATAGTAACAAAGGGAGGTTTGTTTATTGTCCAAGATTATTTCCATCAATACAAGGTTCCTTTCTGATGCATACCGTTTGTAATAATAATATACACCCTACCTAATATGATTCTTAGACGCATGTTATTTTCCAAATTAGACAGACAAAGAGGCACCATTGATATTAAGCATTTCCAAGCAGAAAGCAGAAAGCAGAAAGGTTCAGTCAGGTAGCAATAGAAATTACCTATATCCAAAAACGATGTAAGGCACACCTGCTAAGAATGATTGGATCTGCGAAATATAAAGCATCTAAGTAAACTCGTTTCTGCAAAATGCATATCTTCCGTACTTATGGTACATGCATATGCATACTTATATTTACCAAAAGAATCCAGGCATTTATAAAACTTCAAATGAACATGTGATGTCTTTGAAAAGCAGGGGAGATGGGTATTGGAATTCTTTATTTCAATATGTCGGAATTACGATGTCTGATAGTTGCCCTTCAGTATTCAGTCACAGTCCATCTTAATTGAACATTAAAGCAAAACTCATTGAGATGCTTTTCCACATCTGCTTATAGGGAAAAGTAAACAAACAAGGTTATACAAACCCTTATCATTTAAAACCTCTGCCTCATTGTGTGTATGTTGACAGGTGACAACCAATAGTTACTAGGCATGTTTCTTCATTTTAATGACTAAGATATTACAACAATATTGCGATGGTTCTGACAGACATACATAATTCATCTTTAGTGAAAAGTAATGGCAATTACTATGATTGTTTTTAGATTTTCTATTACAAAGCCTCTTTACTTGTTTTTATTTTCTTTTGGGTGTTCTAATCACCAAGTGTAAGCAAGTTGTTAATCATAATTAGACTTTAGAGAAGGTAACAACTAGAAGTAATATAGGACAAGTAGAGGACAGATGTAGGCAAAACGATATGCAAAAGGTAAATATTGATCTGAAGGTCTCATTATTACATAAAGGTTTATTAACTTCACAATAGCAACTCCTAAAAGTCGCATCTAAGGTTTATTAAGAACTAGGCATCACAACTCTCGAGGTATCGATCTTAGAATTAAAGTATCACTTCTAGATGAGAAGGCATCACACACTCAACCTGAAATTCCTAACTTGAAAAATTATCTATTCTTCATAGTTGGAACATTCAATCCTATATATAGATTTTGTTCTCTTAATCCTAAGACTCTTAACTTAAAATACTGAAATAGAACTCAAATCCTACTTAACAAGGATTCTTATTATTCCCTAATAGATTTAAATCCTAAGCCAACAAAGACAAACCAAAATAAAAATACTTCAAGTCCTTTTCCAATTATGGAAAATTAATGACTAAGAAAATAACTAAACTAATTTTATTTTGCATCAAGATGTCTTTAAAAACAAAGGTTAATTGCATCAACTAGATAATGCAGTGAGGAGAAAAAAAATACGAAAATTGTTGATATAAATCTGAATCTAAATAAGGTGTAATGCAATTATCAGGAAAAGTAATATTGGCAGCAAATTTACCCAAACTTTGAGCAGTTTTTCTCTCTCAAATCTTTCCTCAGTATGATAATCGAGCTGCACATAAAATAGAGAAGCTTTAGAGTGGTTTGGATAGTAATATCTAAAAGCTGGAGGATGAAAAAAGATTACATGTAATACATGAACAATTATCAGTTGATAAAAACCTCACGATTTGTCTTCAACTCCACATAAAACCTCTTTCCATCATCAGTTGAGTCACAGCAATCCATTTCAGCACCCATCAGAATACGATGAGCTCCTAATTTGGTTTTAATCACAGTACAATATTCAACATTGGCGTCAACATGATGTATACCTTCTCCATCAGACCCTGAATCCTCAGTGGCTAGGCTCTCAAAACAATATCCCCAATAACATCTAAAAGGGAAAAAGTGACATGGATAGAACTCAATCATGATGAAAAACAAGGGACTATAAGATAGAGAAACTCTTCTAAAATGAAATTTTCATGCATTATAAAATGCTTGCATACTTGTAATCTAGCTTCTTCACTGAAGACGACTATATATACTAAATTGTAACTCTTTTTGCAGCTGACATGATAACTTTCATCTTTCATCAAACTTGTGCTCTGCCGTCATTAACTTTGATTGTACTCTTCCACTTTTTTAGCTCACATTATTATGTCCAACATATATTTGTAATTATGACTACAATTTTAATAGTTTGATTCTTTGATTCTTTTCTTATTCATCTAACTTTGCTCTTTCTTCATCAGGTTTATTTCTAAGAACCAATGAAAGGGCTGCAGTTAGTGGTTCATATTAAGAATGGTGGTAGTTACCTAGGAAAGAAGAAAAATGTTTTTTGTGTTCAATTAGCAAGCTTAAGCAAAGTATACATAAGCTTTAGACAGAAGAGATAATTTCTGATTTAAAACTTCACCTTTACACTTTTTGGGGAAAAGATTTAATAATGGAAGTCAAGAAAAAGAATAAGAACAACTAAAAGAAGATTAATGGAACTCAAAATAGATGAGATAAAACTACAAATAATTAAAGCAAGTATACAATTTGATAAAACAAAAAAAAAATCAATGCATAAGCTATGATTTGCAAGAACTCATTTCATTTCACACAAAAAAAAAAAGGAATTAGAAGAATAAAGAGCTAGCAATTAGGTTTAGGGTAAAGCCTAAGACATCTCTAGTTAGTCAAACACGAGTCTAGTACCTTCGACGCTCCAATTCACTCTGTGGTCTTTCTGGTAGCTTGTGCACATCAAGATACACAACTCCATTCCTTTTGTGCACACCCATTTCCCAGGCCTCATTTTTTATATAAGCAGTTTGCAATATCTGCAAGATGCAATAAGCCATTGGAACTGTGAATATCTATGTTTTATTCTTTACATTAATCCATGAAAGAACTGTGAATAAAAACTGAAGAAGTACAATGCAAGCTTAAATATGACAAAATGCATATATACATCCAAAAAAATCATTTGCAGTGAAAATTGTATCATATTTATACCGTATAATAGGCTTATAAAGTCCCTTTCTCATGTGCAATAAAATATTTCAGTATCATCAGTAACAGGTAATCAAGAGTCCTTAAGAGCTAATAAATGGTTGGAATAGCTCAACATGTTGGCAGACTCAACATTGACAACAATTATTGCTCATGGATATCTTGGTAAAGAATACCAAGGATCAGAAAATCACCTTATTAAGGTTGTTGCGGTAAGTCTGGCAATATCAAAGAAGAAAGAAGAAATGCTTAGTGGCTAAGCCCCATTAAGGCATTAAGCAAAAAATAAGAAAAGGTATCCAACAATTCTCACCACAAAATGCATGTTTTGGAGTGGGATCTTTTTGTCCCTTATGCAAGACAAAAGGTCGCCAAAACCCTCAGAACCCAAATCTGGTGCAGAATTGATCAAGAAAGATAAAAGTTGCAAGCTATTGCCCAAGCATAAAGTTTGAACAAATGGATGTTTAAATTGCAAGGAATTCTACTTCATTTGGATCTCGTCACAACACTTGATAGCAATCCAAAGTGATAATTGCAATACAGCATACACACCTTTTTTCTCAATAAAAGTATCAAAACCTTCATTCAGATCAGCTCCAGTATCTTGAGAAACAAGACGTTTGAAAAGCCTCTATTAACAGGAAGAAGAGGGATGAAATAAGCTTACGATAATGAAACAGCATTGGACATAATTGAAACCCCTTGAAAGAAAAACAAAAGACGTAATCCTGAAAAAGCTTACCAAGCTACGCTCATCAAAGTAAACATCTCCACCTTCAATGCGACTATAGCAAGCAAGTTCAGTTGGCTATAGGAGTAAACTCAACAAGTCAGTAGACAATTCAAAACAGCATAACTATAGAAAGAAGAAATAGAGTACAACCAGCAGTCTTTCAACAAAAATTTCCCCTCTTATTACTCACCTTTCCTTTGACTAGTAGTACAAATGCTGTGCACCGTGAATATAAGGAATTCACTTTAACAACCAAAACTTTTGGCCATGTTAACCATCATACGGCAGGACACAGAAGTTAAGAAATAATGTTCACTCATACAATGCTATTGACCCAAAAACCACAGAAATCAAAGAACAACAAAGGGAAATATAAAATTTAATTAAAAACCTACCGCCTGAAAAGCAACAGGTTTTCTTGATAGAGTCTCTTCAGTTTTTGAAAATTTCAGTTCGGATACAAATCTTTCATCGTGACGACCATTTGAAAACTTAGAATGGTGGCCATAGCCCTGCCTTGGAGGATATGGTGGTCGAGGAAGGAGGCCTCTATCATGATGCCGACGACCACGCTCTGAGTTCCCTCCAGGCTGGTTAGTAGTATTGTGCACGACAGGCAACACTGTGAGCCATTATTCGAGGAAAGAAATTGCTATAAATACCGTATGAGAGAGAGATCACACTTTCAGCAGCAAGAGAATAAGGGTACTGAATTATTCAATGTGTCTCTAAGAACTTTGAAGCAAATTTGGCCACTAGTACAGTTCTCATGATGCTCTGCATCACCCAGCGAATAGGTGCTTACATGCACTTATCAAAAAAATGTTATGTAAACCACATAAGACCTCACTCCAGTCCCAATTTTATTATGAGCCCATGATCATTTATAGTTTGTACTACCTTGTTGCTAATTGCTACTGTTCTTGAGGCGCAATGCTATAAGTATATCATGAAACTTACTGAAGTTAGCAGCATGTTATCTTTCAAATCTCATTAATTGTATTTATATTTCGACTAAATTTCCTCAGCTAGCTAAGAAGGCAATGAGAATAGGACTTGAGGCAGCCCATCTTAATCGTGGAGTATTTACTAAATACGTAATTGAACATTTAATCATACAAGTAAAACAGTAAATTATCCCAAATTGTTGAACCTAAAGTAATCTTTAATAATGAGATACATCATGGCTGGTATGGTATATCAAGAAGTTGAAGAACATACTTTATTTTGTCCAATTAAGCAAACCAATCAGCAATCAAACATAATCATAGCAATCCGTTGAACGCATCATCAACTCAGGCAATAAATGGAAAACTTCCTCGTAGCTAAATCAGCCATTAGAGCAAAAATTAACGCACCCAGAAGAGAAGTATCATAAACAGCAGAAGCAAACGTTTAACAAATCCATTACACAGAAACTTCACTAAAGAGATTCAAAATGGTAATATCTTGCCTTAGTAATACCCAGTAGAAATTCAAAGTTCAAAAATAAAACAATAGTAAAAGAGAGAAATGAAAAATTACCAGGAATAGGGTAAGGGCTAATGGGGAGGGTTTTAACGTAATCTTCATTATCAGACCCAAAAAGATCAGCGTCTTCATAACCATCCCTATGCCTGTTGTTACTATTATAATAGTCATCTTCTCCTCCACCATGATCATCAACCTCAACTTCCTCTTCCCCACCACTGCTGGCGCTCCCACTGCCACCGCTGCTGCTCTCTCCCGCATCGGAAGAAGAAGAAGCCGCCGCGGAAGAAGAAGACGAGCCTGAAGAAGAAGACGACGACGCAGGGGATGAGGAACCTGATCGGTGAGCTCCGTTGCTCTGCTTGTCCTGCTCATCCTCATAATCTTCATCCCCCATCAAGTCCAAGTCCTGGTCGGGAAAATCCATAGCCTTTATTATTCTCCTTTCAAGTGTATGAGGTTTGTCGATGGCTTTTGCCCGGTCACCTCTCAGTCTTAGACAGACACAGATTTCTTACTCTGGAACACAGGTGAAATTTCTGGTTTGGTGAATTTGGTATTTAGTACTAATCAAAGTTGCGTTTTTGTCATGGGCTGTCTTCCTTTCCACCCTACTCCCTCAACTTTGCGGCCTCGTTTCCAGTTTACAAAACCACCGTTCATCTTTTCTTTTGTCAATGCTTAATTCTTATAGTTCTTCTCGAAGCAATCCCTAAATTATTAAATATATTTACAGGTAATTTGGAAACTTTCAATTATATTCGTTAATGTAAATACTATTATAGTTTGAAATAAGTTAATTTTAAAAACAATTAAAAGAAAATAGCAAGGAAAAAATTAATTTTTATAATAAAATATGAATTACAATTTATAATTTATTATGTTTTGTGTATTATTAATTTAAAGTTATATTATTTTTTAAAAAATTAAATTAAAATTTTATTTTTAATATGAGAAGTCAGAAATTTACATTTAGAAAGGATAAAAATTTTAATCATGTTAGTCAAACCTTTTAAATAATTTTTAAAAAGTAGAATTACTTCACCAAATAATAATTTAGTCTAAGACAAACCTTTTGATTTTTAACATTTCAAAAGCTATTATTCTCATAATACGACATTAATAATATTCTTAGAGCTATTTTGTTTAATTTTGACAAAAAGTACTACAATACAATAATAAAATACGAATATATTGTATAAAAACAATTGATTAATTGACTTTCTTTTGAAAAAGAAACTAAAAAATAAATTTAAAAATTATAAATATGTAGTGTTAGAAACAAAAGCTATGTTTGATTGAGCGTAAGGATTTTAATAAAATAAAATAGAATGATACGGAACGTAAATAGACGTCATATTAGAAAATTGTTATTTGAAAGGGATGGAATGATTCATAATGTAATATAATAAAATACTTTTTAAAAAAAGAGTTCATAATGTAATATAATAAAATGCTATTTATCATTTTACATTCTATCTTAAGCCTCTCTAAATCGGAGGTAATTTATTTTTACTCTTCAGGATGAAATGAGATATAATGTAAAAACCTTCTTTTCCATCCTATTTCATTCTATTCCATTTTATTATAAACTTTCCTATCAGACAATGAAATAATATTTCATTTCTATCCATTCTATTAATAAATATTCATCCAAATATAGCCTAAGTAATTTAAACTCAGTGTTCACTTAAATAAGGTATTGTCATAAAATATTTAAGTAAATAAAAACATTATATGTTGATTTTTTAAATTTTTATCAAAGAGAAGAAAGTTTAATAACAATTAATAAATAAATGAATGAATTATGTTAAAGACACGTTACACGTGATTCTATCAAAAATAATCTCTCTACTAAACAAAGATAAGGTTACGTACTATCAAACCTTCCCATACTTCGTACCTCAACAAACTTCTAAAAGATGTCGTCGATGTTATTGTGTATTATGTTAAAGATGTTATTTTCTTCAACAATACCCTTAATACTTAGATTAATTTTTAATATAAAACAACTTATTTGAAATTTTAAAATGATAAGAAACAACTAAGAGCATCAAAAAATAAAAGTGCGGACAGCCTGACTACCGTCGCCTTGCGAGTGAGCCCAGGACTGCATGTTTTGTCAGACCCTCCGACCAAAACTCTAACATTTGTCCATCAGGACATGCAAGGTGTGGTGTATCGCCAAACGATGCCTTACGCTATGTTTGTTGCTGTCCCCAGTATCTGGAGACGGAACGGAACAGGACGGAACGAAACAAAAGCTGGAGACAGTGAGGTGTTTGG
>JAOTAY010000112.1:42379-55026 GCA_025629805.1 Erythroxylum baracoense | reverse complement strand
ACAAGGCTGGTTGACAGGATTTTTATGTTTTGTCCACTGTCCCCGGTGACGGGGACAGCAACCAAACACAGTGTTAGTGTAGTGATTGTTTTCTTTGTTTGATTTCTCTGTCCTTTGTAAGTAAAAAAAAAAGAGCATCAAAAAATAAGATAAGGTGAACTTAATAATTTTATTTTAGTAAACTAAAACAGAGAATTAAACTAAAAATTAAGATAAGGTGAACTTAATAATTTTATTTTAGTACACTAAACAAAGAATTAAACTATAAATTAAATTATTTTTCCACTAAAAAAAATTAATATCCAGTGCTTGTTTTCAAATGGTTTGATTCGAGATGAACTGGTTAGGTACCTTGTACTAAAACGAGATCCTCTGTTCTATCTCCTCTGTTTTTACTCGGTGTGCGAAGAAATTTCTCACTGAGAGATAATGACACGTAATAGAAATAGATGAATAGAAGAGAGGATCTCATCCCAGCTTGTGCTCACCCTCACCAAGCTGTATTGATGATTCATTGACAAGTACAGCGAAGTGGTGAAGTCTTTGATTGGAAAGCTTTTCTGACCAGTCGTCGCTGTTGCCAAGAACAAGCCACATTTGACGAGATGACATGGTCGACGAGTAACTTTTTGGAGAAATAGCATCAAGATTCATGTCAAATCCACTCCGGACAAACATAATCAACAAGTGCTGACAAACTTAATCAATGCCAACCCATCTTCTAAATGTTTTGACATGCTCAAGTCTATATTTTTGCACCTCGGTTCTTGCCTCTGATGCTTTTAAAGACTTGTATAAATGCTTGTGAAGCTTCAAAAACTCGGCTCTATACATCCACTTGTCCGTGTACATACCTTGCTCTTTCATTTGATCAATGACTTCCATCACTCTCTCAAAGTAGCCTCCTCGAATAAAGCTCAGTAACAATAGCTCATATAGATCCCTGCTCATCTCTAAGTTTCTATTCTTCATATTCTGCTTCATGTCTCCCCACAAAATTGTAATCTCTCGATACTTTCCCATGGAAGAATAAGCGAATATTAGATATGCAAAAGTTTGCGTTGTGAATTGAATTTTCATCTTTTGCAGTCTACGATATGTCCTTAATGCATCACTTAACATTTGGGCCTTGCAAAAGAAATAAATAGAAGAATTTAACTCATAAATCACAGGAGGAATAGGCATCTGCTCATCCATTTCTCTAAGTAAATGGTCAGTCAGATCTGATTTACTACTGGATGATAACAATGATTCTTCACCTGCAGCTTTAGAAAGACATATGGAGGCAACCATCTCATCAGAACCATTTGAAAATAAACCACTCCTCCTCATTTGTCTTAACAGCACCTCCGCTTCTTTTATCATCTGTTTACTGTAATAGGCTTTTAAGAGCGCCATATAGGTGTTTGAATCCAGGGATGCTTCAAATGTTTCCATGTCTTCCAAGATGTCATGTGCAGCTTCTAGCCAACCCACGTGAATGCAAGCATCAATTACATCAGAACATAAACTGTATTCTCTCTGCTTATGATAGTCTTTGCACATGACATGCAAAAGCTTTGAAAGCTCAATGATCTTTCCTTGCCGTCTAAGTCCATTGATCAGCTTTGCGACTCCTTTGTTACTCACAAAAAGTTTCCCATTTTTGCGAAGAATCAGCTCTTGTTTATGATCTATCTTAAGAATAGAATCTTTCTGTAGCAACTCAGGCATAATCTGTAACTTCATACCAAATCTAAGATTATGTGAACCAATGGGAACAAAGTCTGGCTTTTGCAAATTCCCCACAGGATATTGATTGGATAAAGGCGCCTGGATTCTGTGTACGTCTAACACAAGCTCAGTAGCAGCATCAATGTCATCGAACTTAAAGTGCAACTTCAACAAATTATCATAGAAAGGTTGATAATGACAAACAAATACAGCAGACACTCGATCTATGTAATGTTTAAATTTTTTGAGCTCATCCCTTTGACCATTCATTTCATAGATCTGCGCAATGATATTTATTGTGTGTGCATCCGCTACGACACCAGTTTGTGACATCAATTCCACTACTTGTAGGCCTTTCAGACAAAATTTATGTCTCACACAAGCATCAAGAACCAGGTTGAACAATAATGTATCAGGTCTTACTACCTTTGGTCGATTACTCTTTTCCTGCGAAAAGAGACCACATATCTGAACTAATAAGTTGGACGCAAGACAGGTCCCAATCTCAGTCTTGACCATGTGCAAGATAATCAGCAACAATATATTCAATGGAGATGATATACCTCTTTCCAGCATGACCCTAAGGATCGTGGATGCAGGAACAGGCATCTGTGCTCTTGCCAAGGAGAGTGCAACCTTAGTAGGGGTTTCGGCCTCAAGTAAATTGGGATTATCTTTCAAAATCGCTAAGACCAAATCACTTGCTTTACGCAACCAATTAGAGTCAGACGAGTAAGTTAGTTCAACAACCAATCTACTCACTAAAGAACCCATGGGAAGACCATACAACTTTTTGAAATCAATAAAACTTGTCCATGCTTCATCTACCTGGTGATTCGTCAGAGCAATTTCAAGCTTCCTCAGAAGAACAGCATGTGTAGATGCTTCCCAACATAATCCTTCGGGCTGATGACCAGTGCAAAAATGCCCAACTTTAAAAGGCTGTTGCTGTTTAAGCTTTACATCTTCCACCAAAAACCTTCCAAAATTTTCAACCGAAAAAAAACCACCACCACTTTTCAAAGTTTGGTAAGTTCTCCAACTAGCAGGCCCCATAGGCAATTGGTGTAAATGGATTACTAAGTGGGTAGGCAATAGGATTTGCCTTGCCAAGACTAAGCCATTCACATGAACTCCGGGAAAGTATTGAGCTCAAGTGAAGCTCCTATCGAAATAGTGAAATCTCTGAGAGGCATAACCAGTGAAGCAAATAACAGTATTCTAATAATAGTAATCTGAAACCTGCGTTTTGTTATTAAAATAAACCTTAAGGGTAAGATTACAAGAACAAATAGCTAAAGAGAACCTGAAAAATTTTGGAAATTAAAAGCTTGTGAGGAGTTTTCGTGGATCATGGGAAGGTGGCCGGGGACAGAGGCCGTCGACGTCCAAGGCTGAAGCCGGAGATGTCGCCGCTTGCGCTGAGTTGGATAGGAAAGGCAATTGACTTAACAGTTAGCATTATGATGATAATATATAATTATTTTGATTATTGAATAATTTGCTAAAAATAAATTAGAAATATATTCATGCAATTATGTAATTGAACTACATACAATGTTTATATTTACCCAACATAAAAGTTACACTTTAATAAATTATAAAAAATGCATTTATGTAATTCATATGAATATTAAAATAACATAAAATAGACCTTTTTTTGTTTTTTGTTTTAAATTTTTATCTTTTTAAATAAAAACAAAAGAAGTTTGGTTATTAATATCTAATACTTACATATATAAAATATTAAGATAAATTATTTTTATAAATAAATTTTATTTTAATCTTGTATATAATATTTATTGAACATTATCAATGAAAAATAATATATTTTATTGAAATAAATAATTAAATTTATATTTGGTTAGTATATTTTATTATTAAAACAAAATTTTATATGAAACTTATATATTTTACAATTTTTCTAAATTATATTTATTAGAAATTATTTAAATTTAAATTATTTTATTTTTAAATCTTAATATTTAAATTAATTATAACAATTGAATTAAATTATTATATTAAATTATTCATAATTTTAACATTAAATAATTATATAATATAATTTAGTTTATAGTAAATTATATTATAAAAAAAGAAAATAAAATCGCTTTTTATAGTTTTGTTAAGTTTTAAAAATTAGAACAGATTTTTTTATTGAATTTAAAACAAAAATTTTAAATTCTATAAAACATATATAGAAACAAACAATTAGATTTTAAATTAATTCTCTTACTTTTTTATTTCAAAGAAAATTTATCGTTATTTAAATTTAATAACTTTAACGTCAAATAAAAAAGTATTGATTAATCAGTGAATTAATAATAATCAAATTATAAATTATATTTATAATTTAATAAATATTTATTTAATTAAGTACAATTTCATATATTTGATAATTAATTAATAAACCATTGAATCGTGACATTCATTGCATTTATTATTATTTATTATATTTATTACAATTCAAGAATTTAACTAACAATTAAAATTAAAGATGGAATCAATAAATTTTAAAAATTAAAATAAAATTTCAGTCATATTTTAAAAAATATCAAAATCAATTATAAATATTAAAAATTTACAGGATATTCCGTCAATTCAGAAATTTAGTTAATGTGTATCTAAATGATAACGATTGCGGCCCTCGTCTGGTCTAAACTGAGCAACAAACTAATTTTACCTATCACTGCCGGTAGTTTCCACCACGCAGCTGTACATTCATTTTCTTTCTAACCAAACCAAACAAAACAAAAAGATAAAGCCAATATCTGCACCCTTAACTGGCTAATTCATCCACCTTGGAGTTAAAAACAAAACTTGGAAATGTTGTTGTGATGTCCCTGCATTTGATTTAGACACCAAGTCACGTAACCTGATAAAGAAAGAAATCAGACAGAACAACAAAATTGCAGAAGCTGGTTACTACCTCAAGTATGGAAGTGTCATGATTTTCAACAACGATGGATTTTTACGGACAAAGTTATGCCATTCAGTTTGGTCTATCTTCCCATCATTGTTCGCATCGGCTTCCAAGAAGGTCTGTCCAAAAAATAGAAACAAGAAAAGGATAAGTAACACCCTACGGTAATCAAGAGACAAAACAACCACAAAGCAAAGGAAGTGCTGCAAACAATTGTCAAATGAACATTTCCTCGTGCATGAGAGCAACATCAACTCACTTTGTCAAGAATTATCTCAATCGTCTCATCTGCCAACTTCATTCCAGACTCGCAAAGAAGAGCGATTAGCATTTCCTTAACCTGTCAAATTTACAGTCAGTGGACACGGCCGAAAGGAGTACTGGATTATGCATTCAACTTATTCTTCAATAAAATGTTACTATCAAACTCGCAAGGCACACTAATCAACACCAGGAAGAAGGTTGATATGAACTTTACCGAAAATGTATGGCATCTAACAAGATAGTTCTCCAAAATTTTTAGGATGAAAGAACAGAAGCTATCATTTTTTATCCTCATATCTAACAGGAAAGGTCCCCATAGAAAACAATAAATGACACAACCGTAAGCTAGTGCAAGTCATGCTAGCAACCTTAAAGTTTAACACTTTCAACATACATCCAACCAAAGAGAACATCACCATACCTCGTGGCGCTCGATGAATCCCGTATTATCCAGATCGTAAAGTTTAAATGAAACTGCAAGTTGAACAAAAATATAAAGTGCAACTAAATATTAATTCAAATCCAAGCTAATACATATTGAAGATAATGACCGATTCTGAGAATACTCTTGTTGTTCATTATATTTCAACTTACACTCTATCTTTTCTTCTTGTGGGATATTGGGATGGAAGACATTGAGTGCTCTAACGAAGTCACCAAAATCAATTGCTCCCTTATGATTAACGTCAAACATATAAAAGATCTACAAGACAAAATGTGCAAGCAAAAAGAAATTTCATTATGTAACTTACAGAAGACTACAAGGGGATTAGTTCTTAAAAAATGGTTTCTCTCCCTGATAAAAAGCAATTTGGAGTTTTAAGGACCAGACCCTATTTGCGAAAAGACTTTCTTTCTTTCTGTTGTTGAGAAGAGCAAGCTGAAACTCTTCCTGCAAACGATCAGAAAGGATTAATCGCAACAAGTTATATCAATCAAATATGACAAGCGACCTTTCTGCTAGCAGAAAAAAAAAGTCAACTGTGGAAATGACACCCAGTGGTGAAAGGGGATTCAGATAACTTGTAAGAATAAAACTACACGTTTCAATTGGAGAACGAATGTTAGTGACATACTTGAACTATCCCTTTGGATTGAATTAGTAGAGAGGATAAACATATATAAGGGCTGATAAACAAAACTTGCGGAAAAAGAACTATGACATACAAGGAAGAAAAATATTCTAAATTACCTTGCTTATTAATCCATCATCAACTACAGAACTGCTAATGCTCTTGAATAGTTCAAAAAGGGCTTCAACTTCATTGACACTGACTGATGAACAAAAAACAACACAGAAATCAATATAAACAGAAAAACTAAGATATTGACTGAAAGAACACATGAAATGAAGTTGATATGCATAACAGATAGAAGGATTTAGATACAATAACTTTACATGCACAAAGGTTAAGATTGCACTAATATGAACAAGGAAAGTGAATTTCACTTTTAACAAAATTCTAAACTTATTTTTCTGGAGGTTGCAGCTAAAAGTTTTAACAAAGGAAAATTATTGACCAACAAATACAAGCAAAAAAAGGGGGAAAAGTTGTGGAGTTTAGCAAATGAGACTCAAGTTTCATGACAATAAAACAGAGTTTAACAGCTTGTAATGTTGGCAAGCATAAGGACTCGAAGAAAACTCGCATGGGTACTATCATTCTGTATAAAAAAGGACAAGGAAACGATCCTAGTACAAAGAACAAACTAACAAAATAAATTGGATGATCAAAACTCACAAGCAGTTTGTCCTGAGAGAGGAATAGGGTCCAGTTGGCCAGGATACTGTCTTGCTACTTTAGAACTAAAGCAGCCCATTTACAGACGAAGAAGGACGGACGTATCCCACAAAACCTAGGCTTGGATCGCGGGCCTTCACCGACTACAATTCATCGTCAAAATCCATCTTAACCTTGCAAATTACAAATCCATCACAATCACAAACATTTGCACACAAATTCCAAAATAGTAATGACAACTCAATTTTCATCTAAAGATTTCATCTTTTTATAACACTCGGCAAATTAAATAACCCAAAACACATTCCCCGTATCAAATAAACCGTTTCAATTATACCATGCAAACACCCAGATTCTCCAATTCATGAATGATTACATTTCTACAATACATAAAAAGCAAACTGGTAAAACGGAATATTCGAAACCTTTATATTCTCAACTCCCCAAACCCCACTCTTATATCCTCCACCTTTTTCCTCCAATTACACAGGAGCCAAGCAAAGATTGCAGGAGAAAACGAAAACAGACAAGAACTCAGAGAAATGGAAGCACAGTGTTCTCTGAAAAGAAAAAAAGATCACCAAGGTATGAACGCTATAGATAAGCCAAGAAAAGAGAAGAGTAAATAAAAGAAACTCACCGACCACAATCCTCTGCCAGAGAATGGGGGAGAAAAGAGAAGAGTAAAGAAAAGAAACTCACCGACGACAATCCTCTGCCAAAAGGAGCGGAGAATGGAGGAGGTTGGTTGAGATCTGAGAAGGCCAAAAATTTATACCAAAGAGAGATTGATAAGGAGGAAGAAGCGAGGTTTTCAGTTATAGTAACAAAAAAAAGGAAGCCACACGGGAGAATTTAAAGGCTGCTGATCCAACACATATTCATTGATTTTCTTTTTACACTTTGCAAGTCTTTCACTTTCGTTAATCCTAATCATATGAAAGTCACCGAGAAACACTGGTTGCTGGTTGTCTACTTTTGACCTTCTTTTCGAGAAACCAAAGCCGCAGCCAGCGCGTTGAATTTAGAAAATACAGTTGAGTGAAATTATGAAAAGAAAAGAGAACGCGTGATTGCGTGCGTGCGTGCGTGTCTGATGAAAGCGGTAGAACTGGAGCATCTCTTCCGAGTTCTGAGGGTTGGTTTTTGACTTTTTTCTGTTTTCGTAAGTTACCAAATTTAGAGGTTCAACATATTCATATCATTTTTACTTATTTCTTCCAAATCGAATTTTTCAATTAATTGAAGTTAGGACTGCTTATGTTTACTTTCACTTCAGTTTTTTTAAAATTTTTATATATTATTTAACAAATTAATATCTTAAAACTAATCGAGTGTTAGCAAAGTCAGAGCATTTTTATGTGACAAGAATCCAAGAAGAGAATCTTTGAAAATCCAAAAGTTGAATCTTGATTGTCTCGTGTTCCACGCTAAGGATTAATGGGAGCAAATCAGCTGTTCCAAATTTGCTGTGCCCTTAAGATTGTAGTCATCCCACACAATAATTTAGATGGCTGGGATCTACTAAGAGAAAGAAACAAGAACAAGGGAGGTCTGAAAAAGTGAATTGGCGTGACGTGACATACCAACGAAGTCGTTAGGTGATGTTAGTATCTTTGAAAATGTCAGTTTCTGACATGACATGACCGTAACAAAAATTCTTCACGTGTATTATAATATAATACAGGGTCGTTTAGGCTGAACTATTTATTCATTGAAAATAAGAATTTAGAAATTTATTATTTTTGACATTTTGGATATTCTTATTTTTATTTTTAATTGACTTTAATCTTATAAGTTGCATCACGTCAGATTGGAAAGGTCCAATGTGACTCTCTGATTGCCACTTTGTGGCAAGTGCGTGAGATCATGAAATAATTAAGTATTATTTAATCAAAATTTGACAACATTGAAGTGTTTAATATATTAAAACTAAATTTGTATTTTAAATTTCTACGCTTACGTTATAATACAAATTCAAATTGAATTCTAATATTTAATTTAACAAGATTAATCATTCGTCAATTAAACGTCACTTCAAAATTGACGTCATTATTTATTAATTTTTTAATTGAAAAATTAAGCCTACTACTATATGACAAAGCTCATTATCTAAAATATATGAAAATTTTCTTATAATAATAATAATAATAATTAGTCCCTAATTAGGATAATTAATATATTAAAATACCTAATTACTAAATTTGTAATTAATAGAACCAAGTTTATGAATTATACATTAGAGTTTAGTCCAAATCCCTGATTCAACAAACTTGCTTTCCCTCGCTTATATATTTCATGCAGGAGCTCTGTCAATCTTAAAATCCTCAATTTATCTACTAATCTTTCATACGCCACTCTGTAAACAATATTGCATCACCTAATCTTACCAAACTAGTAGTAATTAGGTAAAAAATACCTAATTAGTAGGTATTTTTTTGTTTCATGGTGTGATTAAAATTTCAAACCCTTGGTAGTATACTAGGTTACGATGCAATATTTATCTTAAAAGTTGTTTAAAGAGCATGGAACCCACCATTTTGCACGGTATTCTTACGTAAGGATGTCAATTTTGGCTTCACTCGGCCCGATCCGACCGAAACTCAAAAAATGATATCGTTTTTTTTATAAAATATAGCCAGATGGGTAGAGCTCAAGTGAGCCCGACCCATTGGCATTATATTATTTTATATTATTTTTTCCTTGATTATATAACTAATAAGATTAAATAAATCCGAAGAGATAAGGATTATAACTAAAGGAATACTCTTTTATAGCTAATACGATAATTTTTAATAAAACATCATATTTTAACGACAATGGATCATGAATCTTATCTTTGTATGCTAATAGGACACTTTGATCCTTCTGTATTATGAACTCTTCTCTTACTATGCTTCTTCTGATTTTGGTTTTCCCTACTTCACTCTTCCTTATGCTTCGGTCCCTACGCTTCTTAACCCGTAAAGTCTTCTCACACGTTTTCGCTTCCTATATTTTGTACAGAATCGTATCTCTTTTCCTTGCTTCAACTAACACCGTAGGGGCTTAACCTGTGGTCAGACAAATCAAAAGCATGTTCAAGCGCCAAACTCGTTTGCCTCTTAAACTAACAACTTGGTCGTTCTCAATGGTTGAAGATTATGTCGAAGCTGCATGCTCCGATGCCGGTGATGTTGGACGTGAATGTAGTGGTCGTCAATGTAACAAAGCGTTGACATTGATCGGTGGTGGTGATGGTAAAGTTGGCAGTTATGCTGACGTTGTTCAATCTGTCGAGGATTTTGGTTGTGAAAAGGAAGCGTACAATTTTGTTAATGGGGATGAATGCACTCAAGCTGCAAACGAGTTGATTATGAAAACTCTTGAAAATCCAAAGGAAGATGAACAGGTACCTATAATTTCACATTTCCTACACACTTCCACGTCTATTTTGTCCATATTTCATATACATTTTCGTCTCTATATTGACTTCGACGTATGTATGTTGTGTCGATATATGCTGCTAATTAATAATTTGTGTTACAGACCACCTTAGGAAATAAAATTTTGAACTTGCGACCATTCGGTTTGAGACTGAATCTTACTTCCTCTTTCCGTGAGTATAAGAAGATGTGTGCTTCTGAGGTTAAAACCGGACGTGGATTATTAAGCCGTGTCAAGGATGAAGATCTCCGGAGAATGAAGGCTTCTAATTTCACCGCTTCACTACTCAGAATTGGTTCGTGGGAGGTAAAAAGGTCACAGACTTCTGTATCAATCAATCATAATACAACTTAATTCTTTTCTCGTAAGATCTGTTTCCTTTTGCAGAGAGTGTCACGGAATGAAGGTGATCTGGTGGCCAAGTGTTATTTTGCTAAAAGGAAGTTGGTATGGGAGATTTTGGAAGGGAGGTTGAAGAGAAAGATGGAAATTCAATGGTATAATATAATAGCCATGCAAGCTAACATTCAGGACAAGAAGCCTGCAGTTCTGGAAATTGAGGTTTTCTTTTTCCTTACAATTTGCATACAAAATGAAAGGAACTTCTCACCGACTCCGTAATATTGAATTGATGCAGTTAAATGAGCGACCCACCTTTTTCATGGAAGTTGATCCACAGCCAAGAAAGCATACCATTTGGAGTTCAACCTCGGATTTTACTGGTGGGCAAGCTAACAAGTACAGGTCTGGACATCACCCATCCGTTAACATTCTGTCAGAATGGAATTTAATAAATACCTAACGAACCCAATGGTGTATGCTCAGGTCGCACTATCTTGTGTTTCCACCGGGATCACTTGACAAGCACTATGAGAAGCTTTTGCAATGCGACGACCGGTTGCTAGAGCTCACCAAGAAAGCTTTCCCAAGTATGCCGTGGTCGCCAACCTTCCCAGATGAAAATGGAATTCGCTATAATCCTCGTATTCTGAATATGCCGAAAGGAATGCAGTTGCCTCCTCCATCTCTTACTGCATCCATGCCTATGGGACTCCGTCCACAAACTCGGTCTTGTGACGGAATGCGTCACCTGTCTTGTAATAAACTAACTTCACCGATATCAGGTATATTCAGGTTGCTTTGTTAATCGTGTTTTTGGTTTCAGATCACACTCTTAGCTGATGCAAAACAACTTAAAATCTATAATTTCTGAAATCTAAATTTCAGACAATCAAACTTTAAAATTTCAGCTATACAAAATCTGAAAATTCTATATTTATAGCCAAAATTCAACGTTAAAACCTAATATTTCAGCAGCTTAATGTCAACCATATTTTCTAATTTTATGAGTTTTTGCTACTAGTTAATAATTCTTCTATTTGTCCTACGTCATTAACTCCCATTCATGCCAACATAGTCGTGGATTTTGCGTATTCCAATGAACAATATATCAACAATGCAAGAGTTTGGAACCAAGGACTGAATTCTTATGGAGATGCTTTGGCAAAGGATCAAACTGGAAGACTGGTAGCTCATGTTTCATCCACACAATTAAACTCAACTCTTCCTTGCCAAAGCTTCGTTGAAGCAAATTCAGATTTCTCTTGGCATAAATGCTCTCAATTTTATCCTGTTTTTTACCAGGGTCATGGTGTCGCCAGAGATGAAGCTTTATATAATCTCGATAACCAGTGCTTGATTGATGCACAAGTTGGAAGTTGCAATGGAAGTAATAACCTTCCAGGAGTGGATTCATTGGATGAAGTACTTAATCTCCCCGAGGAAAATACAACGGTGTCAATGAACCCCGCTCAATGTCAGGTTATAGATGACTATGTACATATAAGTGGAGTTGGAGGTCAGTTTCACGAAAAGCAGGAAGTTGCTGCCTTACTGCCTGAAGCTGGTTTAGAAAATCCAGTGGCTCATATACCGCCTAACATACCCTTTGCATCTTGTGATCAACTCTATCAACACCAAGCATCTCCAGCACTTTCAAGGGTGTATCAAAACTGCAACAACTCCAACGATTCTATGAATATGATAACAGGAGCATTATATGCGCCACAAATTGCAGCTAATCCTACATTCAGTAAAATAACAGGACCAGGGAATGCTACAGAAATGAGTGTAGATAACTTGTATGACCATCAAAACAAATGTTTGTAGATTTTAGATCATTATTTCCTTTCTTTTTAGAACTTCAGTATGTATGTTCTCCCTAGTTAGGCGAAGGCTGAAACTTTACAAAAGTGATCAGAAGTCACTGATGTAAACTTTTCTTCAGTTTTGATCCACTTCTAGTCTTCAATGATTTCTTGTCGTCAAGTTGGATTTGACCAAATAGTCGGAATTGTTTCAATCTGCAACTTTTGTTAATGCTAGAATTTCTAATTCTTCACCCATTTATGGTAGCGAAAACGAATCTTACATGTGCTACTATAATCAACTACACGTAGGTTTTTTTCCTCTACTCATGTGGCACGAGTTTCTCTCTAGGGTTTTTTTCTAAACTTTTTACGTAAACTTGGTGTAGCCGTCACCATCATGGAAGAATCCATGCAAGCTTTGTCTCTCTC
>JAOTAY010000112.1:21198-38466 GCA_025629805.1 Erythroxylum baracoense | reverse complement strand
TTAAATATAAATCACATATAATAGAATAAAATTTATTAAATAATTAATAATATTTTTATATAATTAATAATAAATTGCATTTAATTAATAATAAAATAATCAAACTTTTATTAAAATTTTTATTATTTTAATATAAAAAATTATTTGTCATGGTTGTGCGTGACTTTTTAATTAGACATGATTTCTGTTTTAAAATCATAACGTTAAACCTTTTGTAACAACCATTTTAATAACAGGGGTATAATAATTATTTATTATACATTACATTCCATTCTATCCATCTTCCAAACAATATTTCATTACGTTACATTATGGGGTATAATAATCATTTATTATACATTCCATTCCATTCCATCCTTCTTCCAAACAATGTTTCACTAGGTTACATTATGAACCCTTCAATGCCGCCTAAACAACTTTTCACTATATTACATTCCATTCCATTATAAATTGTTCCCTTCCGTTCCATTAATTAACATCCAACCAAACAGACCCTACGGAAAGGGGTGGCCTTTACTTACTTGAATTGCCTCAAAGAGTTAGGAGCAACCTATCTTTGTCAGTTCCTCAAATAAAGATACCATTTGGCTGTATCATCTACACCTAGGTCATCCATCTTTTAAAGTTTTAAAGGTCATGTTTTCTCATTTGTTTAAAGGATTAGATATTTCTGAATTTCATTGTGATGTTTGTGAATTTGCAAAACATACTCGAGTATCTTTCCTATTAGCAATAAAAGAAGCTCTCACCCTTTTCGTTTGATTCATAGTGACATATGGGGTCCCTCTACTATACCTAATGTCTTTGGTGCCCATTGGTTTGTATCCTTAATTGATGATTGCACTCGGGTAACATGGCTCTTTCTTCCTAAACAAAAATCTGATGTTAGCCTTGTTATACCTAATTTTCACTCTATGATTCAAAACCAATTTGGGGTTAAATAAAAAGCTTTAGGATAGACAATGCCAGAGACTACTTCAACCAGACTCTTTGAATCACAGGGCATTATCCATGATTCATCATGTGTTAACACACCTCAACAAAACGGGGTAGCAGAAAGGAAAAATGGGCACTTACTCAACACCACCCAAGCCTTACTTTTTCAAGGGAATGTCCTTAAATTCTATTGGGGAGAGGTAGTTCTTACAGCCACATACATGATAAATAGACTTCCATCACGTGTGTTAAACAACAAAAGCCCCATAGAAATTCTTAATAGCTTCTACCCACACTTTAGAACATCAAATGGCCTCACACCTAGGGTATTTGGATGCACTGCCTTTGTTCATGTTCATAACCAACATAGAGACAAACTAGACTCCCGAGCCATCAAATGTGTCTTTCTCAGTTACTCACCTACTCAAAAGGGATACAAGTGTTACAATCCGTCATCTAGGAAATTTTATATCTCTACAGATGTCACCTTCACAGAAAATACACCTTTTTTCTCCAAGTCCTCTCTTCAGGAGGAGATTTCAATGATGGAAGATAGCACTTATGAGTCATTCGAACCACTTAAAACCCTTGACCTTCCTCCTGCTCCAGCTCGTATTATTGAAACAACCGACCACTCTGAACCAATTACATCTGAGTTCCCCAATTCTACTACTAAACATGTGTCATCACATGTCCCAACTAGCGTTACTCAGGTTTATTCAAGGAGAAAGGTTGTTCCAAAACTGACATAGGTCCAAAAATCCAACTCAGACTCTGGAAATGAAATCATGGTAAGATCCGACTCACCTTTACACACACAATTTTTTGAACCTATTGCTGTTAGGAAAGAAACTAGAGAATGCACTAAGACCACTTTATCCTCTATCTCACTATGTTTCTCTTAAGCGCCTGTCACCAACCTACCAAAACTTCATTGTGAGTTTACATACCATTACTATCCCGAACACCGTTTCTGAGGCATTGTCAAAAAGGGAATGGAGGGATGCTATGAGCGAAGAGATGAATGCATTGGAAAAGAATAGAACATGGGAGATTGTTGATAAACCGAAAGGGAAAAACATTATTGACTGTAAGTGAATTTTCACACCCAAATATAAGGCTGATGGATCTCTTGAGAGATATAAAGCTAGATTGGTAGCCAAAGGCTACACTTAGACTTACGGTATTGATCATCAAGAGACTTTTGTCCCAGTTGCAAAGATGAACACTGTCAGAATTCTGTTATCATTGGCTGCCCACTTTAATTGGCAGCTCCTACAATATGATGTTAAGAATGCATTTTTCCATGGAGACTTAGATAAAGAAATTCTATATGAACATCCACCAGGATTTGAGGGAGACACGGGTAACAAAGTTTGCAAGCTGAGGAAGGCCCTTCATGGGTTAAAACAATCTCCTAGAGCTTGGTTTGGGAGATTTGCAAAAGTCATGAGGGAGTCTGGGTATAAACAAAGCCAAGGTGATCACACTCTTTTCATTAAACATTCGGCTGCAGGGGGGTTACTATACTTCCAGTCTATGTGGTTGACATCATAGTGACTGGAACTGATGAGACAGAGAAGCATGAATTGAAGCAGAGACTAGTAAAAGAGTTTGAGATAAAAGAACTTGGGAAACTAAGGTACTTCCTCGATATTGAGGTGGCATATTCCATACAAGGGATTTTTATATCTCAACAGAAGTATGTGACTAATTTGTTGGTAGAAACAGGGAAGATTGGGTGTAAGCCAATCTTTACACCAATGGATCCAAACCACAAGTTGGGAGAAGCTAAAGAAGAACCAATTGTTGATAAAAGGATGTATCAAAGACTGGTTGGTAGACTCATATATCTTGCTCACACTCGGCCAGACAAAGCATACTCGGAAAGCACGAACAGTCAATTCATGCAAGGTCCAAGAGAGCCTGATCTTCAAGCTGCTTATAGGGTGCTACATTACTTGAAAGGCAATTCGGGAAAACGAATTTTGTTCAAGAAAAACAATACTTTTGCACTAGAAGCTTACACTGATGCTGACTATGCAAGTTCCACAGTGGATAGAAGATCAACTACAGAGTATACATCTCTTATAGGAAATTTGGTAACGTAGAGGGGCAAGAAGCAGAAGCAGAATGTGGTGGCAAGGTCATCTGCAGAATCAGAATTTAGGGTTATTGCACAAGGATTGTGTGAACTACTCTGGCTGAAGATTATTCCAGATGATTTGAGAGTCAAATGGGACAACCCTATGAAGCTTTATTGTGACAATAAGTCAGCCATCAATATTGCTCATAATCCTATACAACACGATAGGACAAAGCATATTGAGATTGATAAACACTTCATTAAAGAAAAATTGGAAGAAGGGTTAGTGTGTATGTCCTATGTTCCATTAGAACGTCAAGTAGCTGATGTTTTAACAAAGGGGCTGCACAGTTCAAGTTTTCATGATCTTGTATACAAGCTGGGAATGGAAGACATCTATTCCTTAGCTTGAGGGGGACTGTTGAGATGCCAAAACAGCTGTAAATAGATTATACTAAGATATAGATACGCTGTAAATAGATAAGATAGAATAAGTTTGAAATCCCTTAAATTAAGGGATTACATTAGATAGTTTTAGATAACTTTCCAGATTTAAATTCCTACTTGTAATGTCCTATATAAGACAGTATACTTCCTATTCAATATATGAAAATTCTTTCCCACAACTACATTAGTCAACTTTTTAAACAGGGAATAGAGTTCCTCATAACACTATGATCATCATAAAGTTCTTCACAGCCAAGTATTAAAAATAATGTTTGAGAAGTGACCAGTCTTAACTTCATGAAATTGAATAAAATTTTGAATAGATAGTGATATAAAACCCAAGGATGTTCTCTTGAATCTGCACAAAAAGTAGAATATCCATGTAATTACCCACAAATTAAATATGTTACGCCTGTAAAAGCATTATGATTTACATTTTCACTATTCTGTAGAAACTCATGGAGTTCTCTCCGAAATAAGAAAACCATAGGGGTCCAGTGTTCAGTTACTCTAAATAGAATAGGAGCTTTTGTGTCTTTATAACTAGCGATGAATTTAACAATTGTTTGAAACAAATAGTATCATGGCATTCTTTTGATAGTTTGACGTGAATTATTTGAACTAAGTTGTGCACAATGTTTGAGCAGATGTCTAGTAAAGTCTCAAAAGGACAATACATCAAGCATGTTTGGCATGCAAACCATAATCGTGTTACAAGGTACTAACCTTGATGGACAACTCAAAGACAACCTGGTCCTACCAACATTTCCAGGAACAGGACCCATGTCAACAACCTCAGCTCGTCTATGAGATAAAGATTCCATAACCAATCCCACATGCTCATCGTTCACCTGCATATTGTCATAGGATGTTAAAGTAAAAAATCTTCTGGGTCAAAAAATATATACAATGTCTAACTGTGATTCTAACCTCGATGGTCACTTCTTCGATTGGTTCAAGCTTCTGACCTTTTACAGTTTTATACCTGATAAAGAAAGAAAGTTGTTTAATTGAAAGAAGGAATCAGGTAGTAAAGATAAAATTGACCACTGTCCTAGTATGGTCCTACAAAAGAATCGGATCTATTAAGATCTATGAGGTCTTCCACCGCTTCACAAGCTGGCCTTGAGTAATACACAGACAAAAGCCAAAAAAAATCAAATGCTTATAGAAAATAGTCAACGACCAGATTGACCAAAGAATTTTTGAGCGCATATTGATGCTCAATAAGAATCATTTTAAACAGGAAACATAGACCAAGGGATATTGTAATAGAATGAAAATACTTCATCAGCCGTTGTCCACAAGATTCAATTGTACGGGAAAGAGCAATTCAAAGGGTATAATAAATAAGAGCTCATATATGTAATATAAGGCTGTAGAAAATATGTATTAATAACCAATTAAGCTGAGTTTCATTCGAATTTCATCATTTTCTCATATCCTTCCTCCAGATTCAGTTCGGGTTTAGCATCTTCATATTTATGCTTCCAGGGACTTGATACAGTACCATTACCATAGAAACTCTCATCTCCAAGACAAGATCTTAGCATCTTCATATTTATGCTTCCAGGGACGTGATACAGTAACATTACCATAGAAATTCTCATCTCCAAGACAATATACAGATCATAGACAAAAATCATTGAAAAGATATTAATGTGTCAGATCCCATTTTACTCACATGACTTTAGGAGGTGAGACAGACAGCTCAAATCCTTCCCTCCTCATATTCTCAATCAGGATACCTGTAAAGTACAATAGCAAATAAACATCTGACAAATACTAGAACACTTCTATGAAGTTTAAAGCAAAGAATTTAACCCGGTAGCTCCCATCCCAAAGCATTTTATATTTGGTTTGTAAATCTAAATAAAATAGAAAAGTAAAGAAAAACAAACCAAGTTGAAGTTCTCCTCTCCCTTGAACTTCATATGAATCTGAAAGGCTTGGAAGCACATTTATAGCAAGATTTGTTTCAGCTTCAGCCATTAATCGATCACCAATTTTGCCTCCAGTCAACTACAGCAAGACCATAGAAGAAGCATAATTACCTCATATAAGGTGATCAAAATCATTTGCTACATAATCAAATTCTGCACTGGGTCAATCATGAGAATACTGTGAATACTGCGACAACTGTATACTAATCAGGTACACAACTGAAATGTGAAGAAATATTAAGAGCCTCCAAGCAATGTCCATAAGAGACAGGAAAAAGATTCGAAGAGAAACTTTTTAAATATCTATCTTAAGTTGCACAAGGACTGAATGTAACGTGGGCTGCAGTTTTTCTATCAGAAGGAAGTACAAGAAGTAAAACTTGACATACTAACCAATGAAAGAGAGACAAATATGACCCAAAAATATGATTAAAACTTTGTGAATTGGATTATTATTTATTTGGAGTTCATATTTAGTTTGCAGGATCCAAATCGATGAGCCAATATCAGCTAACTCTTCAGGACATAAAAATAGCATTTAAGACTTACATGGGTACCATCTCGGCCTGCCAAAGGAGAGTCATTAACACCAAAAGTCATGGAAATGGTAGGAGGATCCAACTCAATACTCGGTAATGCAGCCATAACCTACAATATTTTGCATTCACTTAGGACAAAATCCAGTCGTTGATCTCATTTTATATGATGGTTGTAATCATGATACAAAGCATTAAAAGAACAAATATTCAGAATGAATGAATCAGGTTCAAAAAAAAGCTAAATTGTCAAGCTTCATGAACAAAATAAGTTGTTATATTAATCAGATTTACAACGCGGTCGATGCTACAGAGGCAGAAAGTACATTGATTCAAGGGAAACAAAAGCTAATGATAGCCCAAAAAAAAAATCCTATCCTTAAATCAATTTAATGCATGGGCACAAAGAATGAGTCACTTAAATCTTTATTCTACAGCCAAAAGGAGGCATCAATCTTAGCACCCTTGAGAAATGTACTTCAACCCAGTATTCTTGATCTGAAAAGAGAAGATTCATTTAAGGACCATGCTGGGTAAAAGCTAACACTTTTGGATTGAAATGCCTACCACAAGCTAGCTACCCAATTATATGGAGGAAAAAGTCATTGTTAGCCCTTTTAACTATACCAAAAAGATCACTTAATGCCTTTTACTTTACTTTTCACCAAATAATCCTTCAACTTTTAATTTAAACCATTTAAAACCTGAATTTTGCAAGTCCACAACATGCGCCAAATTACGTGCATTAAGAATTACAGGGGTAAAATAGTAGTTCTGACCTCTTTTGCCTTTAAAAAGAGCTTCCTTTTTCCCTCAAACATTAATTTGATGTTCAATTAGCCCTTCTAATTTTATCTTGAACTTCAAAACTTTTTATGAATAAATTTAATAAATAATTCTAATTTTAGTTGGTTGAAACATAACTAGACTTAGAGAATCTCAATTGTCGATACCAACAACAATTGATCCATATTACTCATGTTTCCCTCCATCTAATTTTGGCTGAAAGTTCATACAAACAGGTCACTAGCGCAACATTTCTAACACACGTGATTAGTCAATCTCAATGCACTCTCATTTTTTAGTCTAGTGGGGGCATTTTTAAGTCATATTATACAAATAATTCATTTGTAATGACAATTAGACCTGATTAAATGATTTGTTAAAGTATTTTTTAATCCAATAGAAATAATCAAAAAACCTTGCAAGCAATTCTTCAAAAAAAAAAAAAAACCTTGCAAGCATATTTATGAATGCACGATATTTTATATTTCCCCACCAAACTCAAATTCACAAACAAGAATTCAATCATTATTTAAAATGTTTTTATGATGGATTCACCAAGAAATTGCTATATACAATAGAATACACAAGAATTTGCAATCCCAGTTACCATCATGCAAATAATAAATAACACATGAAATCTTCAACTGATAGATATCTTCAATTGACGCCACTGCTCATTAAAATGAGCTGCAAATTTTTGCAGTAACCCTAATAATATTTACTTGCATTGGCCTTTTCTAATAATATTTGAACCGTCCCATTCAACCATATCAAAGTTAAAGTTGAAATTCTTTTTACATTCACATCAACTTCCCAATCATTTCTTCCTTTTAACACCACCCTGTGAGCCTCTAAATCCATAACATTGATGCCTCCTACGAGCCCTTAAATCCACAGCATTGACCCCCGTTGAAACAGAACAAGCCCATCAATCTTTTGGATGCCATGAAAAGTTATATGACCACATTCTGGTTAAAAGATTAAAAAAAATTAAAAGTTGAAGATCTATTTGGTAAAGAATAGAAGTTGAAGGTGTTAAGTGATCTTTCTGGAAAAGTTTAAACTAGGGTTTTCCTTTGGAATTCCGCTCGAATAAAATTTAGTGGCTGTATAAAAATGTCAGCGTTTGACAAATTATGGATGCATGGGTACGGAATTAAATTTAAAGGTTTATTTGATAAAACAAACTTTTTGGTATTGAGTGTTGTTTGTAAAGTTCACAGACTGATATTGGCTTTCCCCTTATACTTAGTTAGGTAGAATAAACAACCAAATATAATTTGAACATGATGTCAACACTAAATCACTACTACTAACTCTGAGGAGATACATACATGCAAACCACAAAAGAGCAATTTGGTATGCTTCATAGCTGTGATAGGTGAGAACATCAGTAGAAGTAAGTATATAGTCCCAAATCCTGTTAGGCATACTTTGCAATAGCATTTGCTGCCAACAGGAAAAGAACAATATGAATAATCTACCAAAATGTGACAACATGCATTGCATCGAAGTAGATGATCATTGAACACGCAACCCTTCCCTCTCACAACCACCCTGCCTCACCCCTTTAAAAAGAAAAGCTTCTAAAATATTCTACCTACATCATGTGCAAATAAATTACTAGCATACCTCCACATTCGCCACTGTATGCCCTATTGATGGACTCGTCATCCCAGCCATTGATATGATATCACCAGCCCCCGCACTGTCAATTAGAACCATGCTTGTCCCCTTCTTCTTCATTAGCTTCACAACCTAAATGACAAACATGAATAAGTTACCAATATGAAGACGCATTGCTTGCAATTCCGTCAGGCCAATCACGAAGCTAGCCATCACATCAAGTTGAAGACTTAACAATTTAGGAATTATTGTCGACCAATTCAACGGTAGCCAAAACACATGAAGTTATTTTTTCCCAACATAAAGATGATAATGAGAGATGATGAAATATTATACTGCAAAGCCTAAATTTGTTAATGGTCCTTTCAAAATTTTCATTGATGGCAATAAAACTAATGGTATCCTTTTATACTTTGGCATAGCAAAAACCAATTTAAAATGAAGAATTCAAACAGCATCACCCTATTTACAAGAAAGGTAGAAGGCAGCCATCAGCTGAAACAGATCAATCATGAATATAAAAGAACCATGAATTCATGTTGTGTATAACAGGAAACTCTTTTACCACTTTGAAATAAGAAAAATATTCTTGTACTATTCTCATCCAAGTGGAAAATTTCTACAAAACTGAATATGGGCTTCTAGTGGATCCAATCAACACTTAAACAGAAAAGTAGCTATGAAAAACATATTTCTCAACCAAAAATATATCAATATCTTACAATGAATGAACTTATACATATTTCGCAAAGAATATGGTATGGAACTGGTTTATGAGATAGAAGTATGAGGCTACACTGAAAAGAGGAAACTGCAAATATTTACTGGATAAACTCAACAAAGATATGGAATTCTGACTGCTAAAAAGTTAGTAGTTACCCAGATAAAAATGGAAAGTGGAACATGTAAATGAAGTAAGCTTGACAAAGTATTAGATTCAACTTCTATACGATGAGAAGGATCCTTATAAAGGAATCGAAGTATTGCATCCAAGGAGTTCTGATTGAGGGTACTGACCTTTCCTTCCTCAATTTTCTCCACGCCAGATTCTGTTTTACGAAGGCCATGCACTCTGTCTCCGACATGAATGAGTCCAGAAGAAACTCGTCCAGTTAAGATTCTCCCGAGATAATAATCTTTTTCCATCATGGAAACCTAAGAATAATGTTAAAGTCTGAAGTTGACGCTCACTTTAAAAACATAAAGAAAAATGCATGTAAACAAGAAAATGGGAAGTAAACAGACCAGCAGTAGAGACAAAATTATACGTAAGTTCAAACTGTTGACCTGAAGTGTTACAATGTTTCTATTAATATAATATTAGTCAACTATCAAAACATAGTCCTGAGAAGGATAAGAGAAATGCAACCACTATCTTATCTTTTCGTTTCCTCCAGTAGCTATGATCAATAACAAGATATTCAGCGAAGTTGATTCACTATATTGAAGCAATTTTCCAAATGACTCTCAGAATGCATAGAACCAATCACAAGTTAAATATGCTAAAACAGCAACCTAAATTCCTTAAGGAAAAGGGGACACCAAAGGGATGCTCTATAAAGAATTTCAGGAAAAGAGGTAAACTCCTTTACAGTTATGGCCATTATATTTCTCAGCTGCAGGGGGTTTTTACACCATAAATTTCATCATGGGCAGATCCAGCTAAGGCCCAATGGGTATGTTGGGTCATAATCGTCTTTAATCAAAGCCCAAAATGGAAAATTACTAAAATGAGTTTCGTGATGCATGAGATTTATTATCCAATACACAATTGCATGAAATTTTTGCTTCGAATTTAAAGATAAAAGTAATAAACAAGTCCTATGCACTTTAGATATATAGTGAAAAGAACTCGTGCAGATCAACTCATATTCACACATTATCAAGCGACAAGTGGTTTTTCAATCACTCACTTCTGAGATTGACTCGTCTGTTGCCACTCACCAATCTTCAATCTATTTCCTTTTTTCTTTTTTTGCATTTTTCTCCTAGCAATACTAGCTTATCAATTTTCATTCAAAAACTCTTTTAAGTTAATTAAACTACTTAGAAGTCAAATGACTCAAATTGCAATATTATCATATATTGGCTATCTAAAGGTCTTTTTATAGTATCAAGTCCAAAAACAGCCCTAAAATGACCAGGTAGTTGCAGCATTTTCCATAAATCTCTAACATGCCAAATCTGCACACAAAAATTCAATAATGCACACATATCCCTACTTTGAGTATAAGCATATTCCTGCATCTTCTTACAGCAATTTATTAGTAGTAACTTCATCTTCATTAGTGGGAAGATACCAACACAGTTTTCTTTCATGAACACCACGCTATCACATTCTAACCAACCAAACAAGCTTCATAAATCTAGACCCAAAATCCACAACAAAGTGCTTGATTCCACAAATCCAAGATTTCCTGCAACATCAGTACTTGCTGATTTGAATTTAACTAGGGTTAGATTTAGCATTAGAGCATTTATTGTAACAACTTGGTACTTAGCCAAAGAACAACACTTAGTACTAAGCTAAGCATTAGAGCCATAGTAGATTAGTTAAGAATTAAAAACCAGGGCCAAAATTCTTGATATAGCAAATCTAGGTAGTAGAAAACAGAAGTACTAGTAAACAGCTTCCTTGTTTGACTTTCATAGCATAAGCTGAGGCTAACTTGAGCAACATTTGGGTGGAGGTATTACCAAACATGACACAGGGAAAAAGTGAAAGAGATTAATCCAGAGAAGGCCAAAGACACGTATGCATACAAGAATAAGATAGCACAGATTTGTGTTCCTGAATACTCAAGCCAAAATACAAAAATAGGCATGGTGATATGCATATACATCCGAATTTTAGCTATAAAATGTAAGTACACAAGCTCGCATGAACACATTACACACAACCAAGCACCACATACAGAAGGAATTTCATTGTGCCATTTAATGAACCCATAATTGTCGAAGACCAACCATCATCTGAAAAGGTGCATCAATGCTTGCTTTTGGTGAGGGAACATGTCCAATGATAGCATCAAGCAACTGGGACATATTCTTTGCATCAGCAGGAGGATCTTTAGTGAAGGTGGAGGATGCCCATCCTTCTTTAGCAGATGCATAGAGAACAGGAAAATCCAGCTGCTCCTCTAAAATAAAGTAAGAAGATGTTAACACATTTAGCATTCTATTCAGTAGTTTTGCAGGTAGTAGAATTGAACAGCTGATGAAAGTAAACACAAAGAATTATAATTTCCTCTTTTTCTTTCACCTGTAGCATCAAGGTTTGCAAAAAGATCAAACACTAAGCTCTCAACTTCATTACACCTCTCCTCAGAAACTGCATTGAAAAAGAGAACATTAAGACTACTCTTAACAACATAAATTCAGAACACAATCATATTTGTCAACACAATTTGATTATAGCATATCTGTTACGGTGTGATCCAATTGAAAAGTATAAGACTTGGATCCCACATTGATTAAATACAAAGTTGGTGTGGGATTTATAAGGACTTTGGGCTCTCCATCCTCACAAGCTAGTTTTTGGGGTGTGGCTCTCCTAAAGTCCTTGTCAATATCTTATTTGTGTAAGGAACAAAGAAGTCTTACAAAACAAGAAGTCCCAACAAGCAGCATATAGCCCTTTGATTGGTTCAAGTCTGTTATAGAAAAATATAAAGACTCGGTTTGTTGCTCAGTTAGTTGCCTTTCAAGCATGAATTCAACTTGTGATCACTCTCAAAACTGCAAAAGGAGCAATTCTTAACCTAAACAAAGATATATTTCAAAAGTGGGATAATGATTTGAAAAAGCTATTTCCAATAAATTCGATTTATGAATCAGGAATTCCTAAAAGTTGAGGAGGACAGGATGGTATCGCAAATTGCATTTCTTTCAGGACGAAATTCCCACACTCAGAAAAGAAATTCCAAGAGAAAATGTTTATCCATATTGCAAGTTATAAGATGACATTGTTAACTGACTTATTTAACTAATCTATTTTGTCATGAGTTATCTAAATTGAAACTCAAATCTTGCATTTTCATTAAAGTGAAACATAGAACATCAAACTAGAATACTAACTAACAAGAAAAATACAGAATAAGGACAGTTAATTCTATCCATTCATAGGCCAACTTGTGTCATTAGTAGTTACTGAGCCCCTCAGTTATCAGGCCAAGCTAGCCAAGCTTTAATCATATTGTTTAGGATAACTGGAGAGTGTTAAGGCCATGGTTATGTTCATTTGTTTCTTATATATATTGTTTAATAGTTCTAGAGAATGTGAAGGAACAGTGAAGTATGATATTGATGGAAAAAACAGCGTATCAACATCTAGATGACACAATAGCAATGCACAGTCATAGAAATGGCTTCAATAGGAAAAAAGCAAAGTGCATTCACATCCACTACTGAATTGCACAACATCCTTGACTTTCTAGTTACTTTTCTACGGGATGCTTGTCTTCTATCATAAGCACAAGCCAAAATAAAACTCATGATTGATGAAGTATACCCGAAGGCCGGTCTACTTTATTCAGAAGAAGGATAGGGCGGAGACCATACTTCAATGCTTTAGCAAGAACAAATTTTGTCTGTGCAAGTGGACCTTCGCCAGCATCCACAACTAAAATTGCTCCTTCGACCATGCCGACAACCCGCTCAACCTTATAAATATCAAACAAAACAGAACAAATCAATGAAATATTTTCTCTATATACAAATATCAAAGCCAGCTCGATTTTCTAAGCCCAATTTCAATACTTTATTTCCTAGCATTACAAAACATTGCCTGGAGCAAAGGACACAAGGTCCCTATAATGGAACGAATTATTTCCATTCCATGTTATTCAATTTCTTCATTTGATCATTCAACAAATCTATTTATAAAGTAAATAGGAATAGTGCAACGCAATAATCTTTTTAAAGTTCCACATAGAAAGACCTCCTCGAGTTAAATTCCTACATATCTTCATGCTAAAATTTTCGAATATTAAAGTCGGATAGTGTTCAAGCAGAAAGCAAGATGTATGATGTGATAAGGCGTGAAGTGTAAGAGTAAAATGAAATAAGAACAAAAAGGGGAGGGTACGCAGGGCATACTTCACCGCCAAAATCAGCATGTCCAGGAGTATCAACCATGTTGAGTTCATGATCCTTCCAGGAAATTGAAGTAACCTTGGAGGCAATGGTGATGCCACGCTCCCTCTCCAGGCTAATGGAGTCCATGGCTCGCTCGTGAGGGATGTCAGCTCCGCATTGCCTAAGTAGCCTGTCCATCAGCGTCGTCTTCCCATGGTCGACATGAGCAATCACCGCTACATTTCTAAGCCGACTCGGCTCCAACGATGCATCTGAAGCTTTGCTGATGGAGGTGGCGGCGGCGGCGGAGGTGGAGAATCTCCTGCAGATGCTGCCGGTTGGGTGTCTGAGAAAGGAAAGGTAAGTTGCATACGAGGACGATGAGGAGGAGGATATGGATTTCTTGGAGGAGGACCAGAGAGTTCGAAGCAAAGGACCAGCCATAGCTCCGGAGTCGACACCGATACCAGTGCTTGGTCGTTTCGTAGCCTGCTCGTACTGCTTCTTACAGGGTTTGGTGTTTTATTGTTCAATTTTAGCTCTCTTTTCTTCTCGTTTTCTAATTTTAAATTTTTCTTTTCTTTTTTCCCTTTTGATTTATAAATAAAGTCGTAAAAATGACGTAAAGCCTTTTTTATATAAAAAGTAATTATTTTCCGTTAATAAGCTACCAAAAACGATCTTTTTACTTTTTATATACTTTTTCTTTTCAATAAATAAACCCGCAATCGTTATCTTTTAGATGCGCACTGAATAAATTTTTAAATTAACTTGATAGTTTGCACATTACGTCAACCGAGTACTTCGCACTATATAAATTATGTATGACAAACTCGATCGAAAGAGTATAAATAAAAAAATTCAAACACAGAACTAAAAATATGTCTCCTTACTCTACCAATTCGACTATCCAAAAAATACTTTTTATATACGAGAATAAATAAGCCACAAAGTATCCTTCATTGCTTTTATTACTAAAATGATTAAAATTCTTTAATTACACGATTTTATTATATAAATAAGATTCATCATAAAATTAAAATAATTTTATTTACAGTTTGAAAAAAAATAGAATATAATTTATGAGTATTATTTCAAATTTTAAAAGTATAATTTATTTATCATTGTAATTTTAATAAATTGTTTTTAAAGTTATAAATTTTATCTGATTTTATAGTATTAATTAAAATTATCAAATACAATAATAAAATATTCGAATTTATTTATTATAAATTAACTCATCATTAACGTTTATAATTAAGTACTAATGTCATATGTTATATATGCAAAGCCCACAAAACACCCAACAGCCCAGCCCAACCCATAAACTATTAAACATGTATAAAGGAGCGGCCGTTGAAAAAATTAGAGAGACCAACGAAAATCAGCTTCTTTCTTCATCATTTTTCTCAATTATTTTCGGCTGGTAAGGGTGTTAGATCACCCTCTTTCTCCTACATGTGACACTTCTCTCATATGTGGAGTTAACAACCTTAAATCTCTTAAAACATTGGTAAAATTTCAGCTATTATTTTATGTCCTTTATTTGTGATTTTTTATAATCTTACACTAGTTTATAGTTAGATTGCATGTTGTGATTGTTTCGAACAATAATTGAAGTCATGGAAAGGGATAATAATAGAAAAACAGTGGCTGAAAAATAAGAAAAGAAGAGGAGATAGGAAAAGAAAAGAAGGTGAAAAAAATGACATTTTTTAAAATTTTAAGTTGTATTAAAAAGCAAAATAGAAAATGCAAATAATGAAAGGTAAATCTAGAATTTACTTTTAAGAAGGATATTTTTGGTATTGATTGAAATAAATGAGGATAAAATAGGACTTTTAATTAGTTAAGAGTATCTGAATAATTATGATGGTTATGTTGTAAAGAAATTATTTTTTATAATTAAGAATAAAGTAAAAAAGAGAATAATGTTAGATTTTTAAGTATAATTGGGTTAGAAAATTTCTTAAATTAGTATAATAGAATTTTGTATTTTCTAAGTCAAAAGGTTAAATTGAACTATCATTTAGTTAGGTCTGAAATCAAGCTAAGGATAACCTTAGACCTTACTCTTATAATAGTACCGTATCGTTTAGTTATTAATTATAAAGATATTTACGATTCTCCATCAATTTTCAACACAGATTCATCAACTTGGTCACTATTTGGGCATTTAGGGTTAGGTGTTTGTGTGTGCGCGAGTTCTGTCTACAAGTAACCAAAGGAGAGATGCTACTTAGTCAAGGCATAAGCTGAAGACAATAAGGAGCTCGTGTATTAGTGAAGCACGTGAGATGCACATGGGAAGAAAAAGCAAGGGCGTGGACACAAAACTGAATACAACACATATCTCTAGTCTATAAATACATGTAATCAGATTCAGTCCAAAAACTACGCACATATTGTTTTCTGATTAAGAGAGATTAAGAGTTTGAGAGTTGCTAGAGTACTTACTAAAGATTACTAGAGAGTTCTTAGAAAACTTTTGCAAGTGTTGAAAAACATTTCGTCTCTTGTAACAATTTTCTTTCATTAAAACTAGTGGAACCACCTATGTGAGATCTTTAGATGTAGATAGCAATTAAGCTATCGAACTAAGTAAATTTTTGTGTTCTTTATTCTTCTACTAATATTTAAATTCTGCAAAATCCAATTCAGTGTCATTAGTCTTTTGTGGTAAAAAATAACATAAAAGAAAGGAAGCTCCTAACATTAATAAATTATTTTATAGTGAATGATAATTTTGGAATTAGTCATTAATTTTAATCAATGATTATTACTTACATACATGAATTATAATTAACAAAGCACAAGACGTTTAGTATTTATATTTTGTTACGTATATTAAGATGTAACGCTTATTAATTCGGCAAAAATGTGTTATTAAATAGAAACTGACTGATAATAAGTTGTAAATAAAGTGTGTAAGTAGAAAATTTGTAAATTGCCTAGGTTAAGCTACATTTAATAGTCATAAATTGATAGGTTGGTTAAATAAGAGCAAGTGATGGCTAGGTATGTGTCCGTGGAGCAAGTACTAAGACATCCTGAGCCCTGAGGATGGCATGTGTTGATGGCTAGGTACTAGAATGATACTGGAATATCCTGAGTCTTGAAAATATTCTATGTCGATGGCTTAGTACTAGAGTAGTACACAGGGTAGCAAGTGAGTACAATTGGCTCTGGGTCAGGGCAGCTAAGGTATCCGTCTAGGGCCCATCCTCATAAATAATAAAATATGACTCATTTTTAGTCTCGTAAAAAAATGAAACAAAATAAGGCCCATTATTGACCTTATAAGGAATAATAAAAAAGACTCATATTTTGCTTCTTTTGATTTTTTGTGAAAGCCCAAAAATAGGTAAAAATAAGGGCTTTTTTTATTTTGTCCAGAGCCTATAAAATATTAAGAATGACCCTACAAGTGAGATTGAGAAATTGAGGTATCTTGTGTCGATATTTATACATTTAATTATATTTCCACTTGATGAGAGTTTATGATGAGTTGAGATGAGTCAGCGAACCATTGAATGTAAGCATACTAGGTTAAGCAAGGCCTAGACAGTTCAGTTAATTATAAGATAATTCATAAATATAAGTTATATATTAATATTTGTGTTAATCATTGTTTGATAAAATTTTGAGATGTTTGTTAATTATTTGGATTAAACTGAGTAATGTTGTGTATCTTCATATTATATGAATGTTTTAATCACTTTACTAAGTTTTATATTTATATATTAAGTCATTTGTGTAACACCCCACCTCCGCCGAACCCGAACCCGATATCGACAGTGATACCCGGATCCGTGCCCCGCGAGGGTGGCGT
>JAOTAY010000112.1:15000-21098 GCA_025629805.1 Erythroxylum baracoense | reverse complement strand
CAGCTGATTAACACAACTGACAATAGAATAAAATATCCGATAAGGTGTATTTGTTTTGAGATGTCAATCCATGGACCAAAGGAAGAAAAGTGGAGCACCACCCCACTTCCATCCGACATGTACACGTACACCCTATGGACGAACGTGCACATACCCAACAGAAATGGCATGCTAACTATCTTACTTTCAATATATCGCATGGCATCATAATTAAAAATCACAATTAACACAATGTCTAAATCCAAAATCTAAGCATTTCATTTCACAAACCATAATTTACAGTGTAGCATGATATCCATCATTCATGTTTATACAATATCAGTCTATCAGAGTCACAACTCTGTCTACAAAATATGTTATATACATGAGGATTTAACAAAAACTAAGTCTAATCCTTCAGTCCCAGCTAACAGACCTTTGAGCCATGTTCTTCTATCCAAAAGTTGTACCAAAAACTCTTCTAAGTAGTCATAGGAACTAAGTCGTTGCTCTCTTGAACCTGAAAATGTTAACATTGCAATTTGGTTGAGTTTTGGGAACTCAGTTAAGTAACCATCTTCGATGGTTCACTCTTGTCATGCAACACACAATTTATGTCATCATATAATTAACATCATCTCAATTTTCATCATGTAATATCATAAAACACTTTGTACATGATTGTCCCGTTTCAAAAATCCATACATTTAATCCTTTCCTTATAATCATGCAAGACATATTAATCAATAAGCATTCACACATTTCATACAATACAAGTTCTCAAAACATTGCAATTGCTCAAGTTATTCATATCATATATGTATGCAATGTTTATGAGACTCAAATTTATTTTATTACGTTGTTATGACCTAGTTCCTTTTTCTCTATCCCGTATCTGTTGTGGATACCGGGCTCTATCATACTGTCCCATATCTGCTATGGATACTGAGCTCTATCATACAAATTGAGCTATAGGCTCTTACCACGGATGTCTGAGCTTTAAGCTCTTTTATATTAGCGAATCCGGTCACAACTGCCTTTATATTTCATGCATTCTTGGAATAAATGCATATCACATTTTCAAATATCATATTCAATCCATTGCATTTGCATTTACTTTCTTATTCACATTGGTCATTGGACTTAGTCTGGCATTCAACATATATGTTGAGAATACATAGTCGATCACATTCACATTCAAGGAACACTTCCAATGTGTTATTCATGCATCAAATGCCTCAGACATTTTACATCCAGAATTCAGTACACAACATCACATATCAATTCACCTTCACATTCAATAAACACTTCCAATGTCTTATTCATGCATCAAAAGCCTTGGACATTTTATGTCTGGAATTGAGTACAGAACATCACATATCAATTCAATTCAAAATTAAACAAACAATCAAGGTAAGCCATCTTAGGTTACTTACAAATGTTCCCTTTTGCTTATTTCCTTGAAGTCCCGGCAATGTCTAGAAGCGGTCGCTCAACGTGCTCCTCTATATGCAATCACATACATTTATATATCACTCATGTGCATTTTCTTATGAATAATCGATCATAAGTACATTTATGTATGTGTCATGTATTATGCATATTCAATGACAAATTCTTGGGTATGTTTCTTTATTACACTTTATAATCACTTTACAATACCTTCCAATCATTCTTTAATCCATAATACACTTTACTCACTTTAATCCTTTCATTCAACATCAACAAAATTCATTTGAGAAAGTTTAAACCTTAATACCTCATATGAAAATACCCTAGAATTGACTTGTTCAACTATTGCATGATCAAAACATTTCTATGACAAATAAATGCTACCCACAATACTTGCTCGCATTTTTCTCTAGGTTTCTCAAACAGATTTTAGGTCTGATTTTTATGATTATTTTGACACAAAAAATGACTTTTTTAAAAATAAGTTCTCATAAAATGTTCCTCTATGTCTTAAGTTCCAAAGGCAACAACAATCATCCAATTTGGTTCAGTATTCCATGAGTTATGCTCAAAATACTATAGACTATGCATATTCGAAATTTTGGCGAGTGCGTGATTGAAAGATTAGTGCACTCAAACTTGTAAAACTCATATCTCTCAATTACAATATCCAAAAGTTACAAACTTTATACCAATAGAAAGCTAAGGGAATAGGATACATCCTTATGATGACAATTTTGTCTGATTCGGCCTATATCAATATAGTTTATTTGATAAAAACAGGACATAATTTCTGTCAAGGGTAGTGTTGCAGCCTATGTCATAACTCAATTTTAAGTCAAATTTCAAAACTCTTAAGGACATATTTCAAATTTAATTCCTTCATGAAAAATGTAGCCATATCTTTCTAGTTTACGCTAAATTAAAATGCATCTGATTTGGATAATCACAGATCAAGTTATAGCCTAAATATAGATGTATGTTCAGTAAAACATTGCATATAATATACTCCAGCACACTTCATTGCCCAAATTCTTTCATTTCTCTATCCTTTATCACACTTTCTACACATTTTCTACTTCACTCATCTTCATTTAACTCCTACATCACTTCTACATAACTCATGCATGCATCCATTCACAAGCATTAGAACAACATCAACTTCAAGAATAACTTACTTGTCTTACACTGCACACTCTTCAGCAAAATTTCATAAGTTAATAAGTTTTTGGTGGAGAGAACCAAAGATACAAAGACAACTGAAAACCTCAAATGGGCTGAAGTGATCCAACTTTTGTTTTGTAAGGTGTAATGTTGATGTATTAATCAAAAATCAAATACACAAGAATGGACATGCATGGTGTTTTGGTGGTGGCTAAACTTAAAGAAGGAGTGGGTGGTTTCAAGGAGAAAGTTTAACAAATGCAAAAATGTTTCTTGCCAAAAATGCGACTAGGTGTCTCTTTTGAGTCTTGACACATGCCTTTAATACATGTGTTACATTTTTCCACTAGTTAAGATACCATTTGTCTCTTATCCATTTGTCCACTTATCACACCTTAATAAGTCCATTTGTCCTTCCTCTAAGTTACCAAATGTCACACTTCCTTTTTTTTTTCTCTTATGTCCACATTTTCCCTAGTCTAAAATACCCCACATTTTTTGATAAATTTCCAAAATATCTGAAATGTCACAAAAATGTGAAATTAATTCTAATACATACCAATTCAAATTTTAATACAATAATCCCCAATTCACATTTTAATCACATTAAAATTCACTTATACCCAGAAAATGTCAATGAATGCATGTTCAATTATTTTCATGAGTGACAAGATTATTCACTTGTATGTGTATGCCATATGATGCATGAAATGTATTTCTAAATTCTCAATAAACTCACATATATAGTATCCTAGGGTTCTAACCCTAATTATGGGACATTGGGATGTTACAAAAAGTTCCATAGCCGAGCACTTATTACTTTTAGTTTTATTAAAAACATAAATTTATGCAGAAGTAAGTGCTTGGCACTACCAATTAAAGTGTTTGGTAAATTTTTAGAGTGAAAATTTGCTTCACCCGATAGAATTTTCCAGTAATTATCCGCATTAAAGGCGTCGTGATCATCTAAAATTTTTGTGTTTGATAAATCGAAAGTACATGAATGACATTATAATCAAGTTTATAAACATCACCAGCTATCCTAAACCAGAATACATCCATTTTAAGATTATAGCACACCATGGTGAAAAATTCGATAGTCATTATAGGGTAAATCGGCACATCACAACGAATGAACCTACCCCAACCAATGTTCGTAGCTAATAGCTCAACATTACGCCTCACTTCTATATTTTCTAATAGTTCAAAGTCAAAATATCTAGAAGTAATTAATTCTCTATCTTTAAAGTCCCAAAAATGCATACCTTCGTCTTCCTAATAAATGGGGAATGGGGCATGAAAAGTGGCAGCCATATCGAGTTTATCTTCATCGGAGACTTAAAGGTGTCATTTGTCAGTTGGTTTCTGAGCTGCCATCTTCTTTGGAGCCATTGCGAAATAGCAATCTACAAAAATAAGGGAAAGAGAGATAAGTTCATTTTTTAGAGAGAGAAAGTAAAAATCTCACCAAATCCTTTGATTCTTGAATGATTAATGTATAATAAGAGCAATAGATTGTAAGATTGACGGAAGAGACTAAGAAAATACTAAGAGTTTAGTGTATGATGAAGGATTTGGGAGAGTGGGAGAGTAGGTTTCATGGGTTTAAAGAGAGAGGTTGTGAAAATTTGAAGAATGAATGAAAGAGAAAGAAAAGAGAGAAACTTAAATTTTCCTCGGATGGGCCTTCCCACGATCGTGGAATCACATTATTCCCACGATCCCCATCATTCCTAAGATCGTGGTTTAACTTTCTAGAAACTTTCTAGAAAGTCTTCCCACAATCATGGGAAACTTACCAATTCCCACGATCGTGGGTTGGTGCAATTTTTCCACTTCTAAACCTTCTTCTAAGCCTAGCATGCATTCTCAACAGTCCCGCAACCTACAAACATATTAAAATAATCTTACCAATAAGAAATTTGAAGAGAAAACAAGTTAAAATTCATACAAAATCTAAATAAATACTAAGCAAACTCAAATCAAACATAATTATAACTAAATGAATCAAACAAACAAATAGACAAAGACAAACAAAAGAAAGATAAACATGCTAAGTTAAAGTCATTGACTTGACCATTCCTCATACATTCATGAAAGAGTGGAAGAAAGGAAAGTGATAACTTCTCTTTCTTGTGAATATGTCCCTCCATAGTATGACTTGCAACGATACCCATTGACCTTGAATGCTTCACCCTTGTCATTTTCTAACTCCAAAGCACTATGGGGAAACACTTAAAGAATCTTGAAGGGTCTACTCCATTTTGACTTGAGCTTTCAGGGAAATAACCGAAGTCTTGAGTTGAACAAAATCACCAAGTCTCCACTCTTAAACTCCTTCTTTTCTGATATGGCCATCATGCCACTTCTTAGCCCTTTCTTTGTATAGCTTGGCATTTTTATAAGCATCATATCTTAACTCTTCCATCTTATCAAGGTGTAACAATCTTTTTTCTCTTGCTAGCTTCTAATCCATGTTCAATTTCCTGATTGCCCACTAGGCTCTATGCTCCAACTCTAATTGTAAAGGGCAAGCCTTGCCATACAAAATTCAATATGGTGTTATGCATATGGGAGTTTTGAAAGCTATCCTATAAGCCCACAACATGTCATCCAGCTTCAAAGCCCAATCTTTCCTTGAAGTGCTCACTGTCTTCTACAAAATCTTTTTCAGCTCTCTATTCACCACCTCCACTTGACCACTAGTTTGGGGGTGGTAAAGGGTAGCCACTCTATGATGAACATTATATCTTCTTAGAAGGGTCTCAAATGGTTTATTGCAAAAATGACTCCCTCCCCCCCATCATTTATAATCACTCTAGGCACCCCAAATCTAGTGAAAATCATCTTAATGAATGTTTGTACCACCTTACTGTCATTAGTTAGAGTAGCTACTACCTCAACCCATCTGGACATATAATCAACCCCAACCAGTATATAAGTGTTACCTGATGAGGATAGGAATGGTCCTATAAAGTCCAAGCCCCACATATCAAATATATCGACCTCCAATTTGTTTGAAAGTGGCATCTCTTCCCTCTTTGATATATTGCCTACTCTTTGACATCTATCACACTTTAATACAAAATCTCGAGCATCCTTAAACATGATCAGCTAAAAGAATCCACATTCCAAGATTTGTGCAGTAGTCTTGTTAGCTCCATAATGCCCGGCATAAAGTGAGCTATGACATTGTGTTAAAATTTTAGGTATTTCATCTTCATAGGACACACCTGTGAATCAAACTGTCAGCACATATCTTATAAAGTAAAAGTTCATCCTAATTATAAAGAGAGCATTGAAATAGAAAATGTTTCTTTTGTTGATATGAAAAATCAAAAGGAAGAATACCACCTAAAAGGTAGTTTGCAATATCGGCCAACCAAGGACGAAAAGGATTATCTATCATCATGATGGCCTCATCAGGGAAGCTCTCCTTGATTTCTACTTCTTCTTTATGATGTCCCCCTTCAAGTCGTGAAAGGTGATTCGCTACAACATTC
>JAOTAY010000112.1:0-10000 GCA_025629805.1 Erythroxylum baracoense | reverse complement strand
TGCAATTGGTTTCACTAGTGAGTTACTTTAATTGGTTACAATTAGACTGTTCCAATAAAATAATTATATAAACACTTTTTATCAACCATATATTTTGATTAATTACTTAATTTAAAATTATTTGATCTCTTAATTTAAAATGAGTAATATAATTAACTTGTGAATATTATTTAAAATTTATATAAAATTTTATTGTAATATCTTTTTATTTAACCAAAGAATTATTAAATAACTAAATAATATTAGAAAATGATAAAAATAAATTTGTAATTATTAAATGGTCAACTTTAAACGCACGATCAATAAAGCCCAAATGCTAAATTAAATTAAAGATTAAAATATAAGTATTCTCTAATTATAAATTAGAGATTGAATACTAATTTCAAGTAGGTAAAAAAAATCATACAGGTTGCTTTAGTCTTGCACATTCATTGGATGTTATCAATTATGATAGAAAATGAATCGAACCATACAAGACAAAATAAAATAGCATTGAGATAGTTAATTTATATGTCTGAATTAGGACTAAATAAAAATACACTAAGAGTGTGAAGAAATAATGATGCAGCTGTAACCAAGATAATAATAACGGACAGATGTTGTACAGTTTCATCTTAGATATATCTAGGCTTGTTATCACCTAAAACTGAGTCTGGAAATGACTTTCAAGCTTAAAAGCCTATTTTCAAGTTAAAGCTACACATGGAGCTCTATATCTTGCAAAACAAAATTATTAGCCATCCAAGTTCTCGTTAATAATGGTGAAAGACCTGTCCCCAATAACCAGGCACACATACGCAGCAAATTTAGTTGTTGTGACTGCAATATATTTTAAAAACTATTACGCATAAAAAACTTCTCATGACAACCATTAAAGTTAATAAACAGGATGCAAAGTAGCAAAAGCCAATAGTCTATTGATTAATAGCACTAAGTGCACCAAACTCATAACTAATAGAGATTAAAACACAATGGTTATGATATTAAAACTAAACAACTTTTCTTCTTTGCTTTTTATTTCTTTTTTCGATCTCCTGTAGCCACTATAGAATCACATTTCTCTGGCTCAATCTGTGCATCTTCATTCTTACCAAATATCATAAGCCACACAACCTAATGAAAACTATTGGCAGAGAGCAACTAACGATGATGAAGGAGAACAACTAGCAATGGTGACTAACAAGTGTTTAGGACACAACACAGTAAGACTCAAAAGTGGATATAAGTTTCCATATACAAGTTAAATATAGTCAGAATTGAATGCTTCAAAGCAAATGGGTCTATATATATATTCAATAATGAAAATCCATGTTGTTACTATAACTATCCTGTGAAAAATCTTCGAAGCACTAACACCGAAATAGCAACAAGTTTAAGAAACAATCCTTAAATCTTGACACCATGAACGAAAATGTAAGGTAACACTCAATACAACCTATGAGATGATAAAATAAAAGCCTTTTCCTTGATTAATGAGAACCAATAAAGTAAACAAAACCTTAATCGATCTCAGTAACTATAAACAAGCAAAGCAACATGCAGTACCCACACAAACCTGATAAGAACCCAAAAACACATGATTCAATAAAAAAATAGAAAGAATCCTCCTTTCAATCAAATGATGCATGATCAGAACATAGAATGAATAAAAATTACAAACGAAAATAAAGAAAGATAGCATTGGCATTAAAGAAAATAGCGAACAGCTCACTAGAAAGCAAGATCCAAGTGAACCCACTAAGAATTGATAGAGAATCAGAGCCACTAATCAGGTAATGTAAGATTGTGTTAGCTTTTCCATTTTAAAGGTGAAAAGAGAAAGTGGAGTAGTTGTGAGTAATCAATGAAATTATAAATAAAGTTAAATGGAATAAATACAAATAGTAGCTATTTTCTACAAACACCTACAATATACTTCAGTTGACACAGTTTTACTACAGCAAATCCATATTTATCTCAACTACTATCAGACTTCATTTTATGAAACCAAATCTATCTTAGATTTCATTCATTAAATCTCATATTACATTCATTAAATCTTATATTGCAGGCACTGATGTTTTGTTAAATCAATTACAGCTAGAACCATCAATCAGCAGCATAAATAACTATAACCATCAATCAGAATCATAGATAGTTACCTCAGTATGAGTCGATATGGTAGGCTTCCTAGCCAGTAGCTCAGCCAATATACAACCTACACTCTAGAGATCCACCCCCACACCATTACATCTTGCACTCTTTACAACACCTTCAAGTTCTGCCCCACTATAGTTTTTTGTATGAGCAGTTATAAACAAACAAAAGAAGTCTATGAATCAAAAACTTGCAGTATTCTAAATACACTAACATGTTCCATTTATGATGAACATCTTAATGTTTATGATCTATAGGATAATACCAAGATCTTGAAGGTTGACATCAAGAGCAAGAAAAGAATTCTCTTTCATTTTGTTTGTATGAATTTGAAGAATCTGTAATTGACCATTTTCATCTGGGAAGCCTATCTCAACTTGAACCTCCAATCACCCTGGTCTAAAAATGAAAAGGAATTACAAATTTAAGAACACTAAGTTAAAGACTACTACGAGCATAAATGTAAATAGACACACAGATAGATCTTTTTGGGCAGATTAGTTGTCTTGATCCCCATATACAATATTATATAGCTCGAAGATTCTTGCAAAGGATCTTGGATACAGTTCCTCATAAAGCTAAATCCTGAGATGTTATCAAGCAAACCTGAGGCTCTATAAAGTTTATTGCTAGGCTTACGGTAAGTGTGGCTAAATCATGCTCCATGAACTCAAATACCAGGTATAAACTACATGACATCCTTGAAGTAACCAACCTTCAAACTTTACAACATTTGGATGGTCAAGTCTTTGCAAAATGAGGATCTCTCTGGCCATGAGCTTCACACTCTAAGGTTCCAAATTATCGAACCTTACCTTTTTTAAGGCAACCACTTTTCTAGTTAACATATCTCTAGCTTTGTACACATTTCTATATGTCCCATATCCAATCTGCCAATAATTATAAAGGAAAAACATTGAATAAGCAACAGAAAAATCAAAATACACATTATAGAGTTTTTACCTAAAATGCCTTTGCCCGTCATATGTCCTTCCATAGGAATGTAACTTACTAAAATTATAATTGTTTGTAATAACGGATCATTTTTAAAATATCTGCATTAGGCATTCGATACCAAGCTTCATGATTGTTCGTAAGGTTACACGCGCTAAATTTCACTATTTATAAACTTGGTAAATTCCGTAAGTGCAAAGGTCATTCGTGTAGTACCTAAGGTATCAATCCCACGAGGAATCCTAATCTAGTCCTAAAATCTAAGGTTGTCCTAAACTACAATAATTCTAAACAAATAGCTAATGCAGAAATTAAATCAATCAACAAAAATAATGATTAAAAATTAACACGGAATTAAAAACAATCATGGTGATAATAAACAATTAAATATGAAATTGAATAGTAATGGAATTTAGCCAATTAACGAACAATGATCATACACCCAAGTTCCACCTAATGAGTTTACTAAAAGAGAGAAAGGGAAAATTACCTATCTTTAATGACAACCTAACCACTTACAATTTATTGAATTAATGCTTCTAGAAGATCCTAGGGTCAACTACTCTCTCTCAAGTTATAATTGAACCCTAAAGTATAAACCCTAATCAAATTATGAGAGGTTGTAATCTCTCAATTACCAACCTATCCAAAACCTAATTAGTTCTTAAGTTCTCTAATAAACAATTGGGAACCTAATATGATCTCTCTACACAAGATTTACCAACTTGATTTAATTCTGGATCTATTAATTTGTCTAATTCTTATTAGCCCAAATTAATCGTTTTCTCTCAATTCACCCTCTCATTTATTATTAAGATATTAAGCGCAAAATAAATCACAATTAATACAATGAACATATAAAATGATCAGATTTCATTTAGTCAAAAATAATCATCCAAAGGTAAGTATAGAACATCAACCACAACGCAGTCTATAATCAACTACCTATATCAATTCTATAATTAAATAAAATTGAAATACATAGGAACCAAAACTACGACGAGATGATGGGAGACTGCAATTTTGAAAAGCTTCATAACTCGGGAAACATATTGTGTCTATGTCATCTTCCTCTTGTCTCTTGTTTTATCTCTTTCTCGATCTCTCAAGGTCTATTTTAGGGTTTAGTTAGGTGTCTGCTCAAAGTTATTCTAAGGCTCTCTCTCTCCCTCTAAAGACTCCTCATGTTCTATTTATACTTTGTAGGTGTTAGTTCAAAGCAAAGGTCAAAACGGTCTAAAAAATCACTCAAAACTCGAGTTTCTGTATTAGCTCGATGTAAAGCACGATTGTGACCCTGCCTGCCACGATCGTGGTCAGTGCCTTAACCTTTCTGTCACGATTATGGCCTAGTGTGCACGATCATAGCCTGACTTAGAGACATTCTGTCATGATTGTGCCCCAGGTGAACGATCATGGCCTGGCTACTACTGGCTCGTCCTTCGCTGTCACGATCATGGCCCTGCTATGTACAATCATGGCCTATGGCTTTAGTTCAAAGCTCCTCAAATCTTCTCCGTTCTTCACCGTTTACCCTGAAACAGTAACTAACTCATTACAACACCTCAAAAATATAACATTTATGCTCAAAGACTTAATCTAACCCATAAAACACTAAAACACACAAACTAACATAATTAAACCCTAAATACATACTCAACACTCAAATTCATACTAAATACATAACAAATTAAACCCTAAAACATCATGCAATTGACAACTATCAATGATGACATTTGAAAATCTCAATAGTCACCATCACATTGTACTTACTACAGCATCACCATGGGAGAACACAAAACACATTTGATAGATGACACCTAACCTTATCAATTTTCTTAAATGAGTCTGCTCATTGTGGGATCCAAACATTGAGTGCCTCCCCACAAACCACAAATAGCCAAGGTGGCCAACAAGTTGCCACTTACTCACCATGCAAATTATTACATGGATTACTCAGATAAGCGTTTGGTTTGGACCTCCACTTCTCCCCTTTAGGTTTTTTATCCTCGTTTATTTACTCCTTCTAGGTTTCCTCATTTTTTTCCTCCACAACACCACTAGCATCTGTCTTTGTCACTGATACATTTTCAACTGTCCTACCAGATTCCATGTTTAGATTCTTGACCCCTTTATTCTTAGAAACTATGCTTGAAAATACCTATCTTGCAGGAACACACCCCTTGTTTGAAGCTAATCCTCATACCTCAACATAGTCTATTTTAGCTACTTGATAAGTAGCAATCAATGAATGCAAAATAAGAAATTGTTACCTAAACACAAACAAACACAAGTAAAAAGTAAGCACAAAGTTATTCCTAAATCATCTAGTACTCACAGAGATCAAAGTTTAACCTGTCTTAAGAAATAAGAACAATAGTCAATACTGAGCACAAGTAAATTAAAATTCACACTTTTATAGATTTAGAATTTTCAGGAACCATAAGAAGGAAAATAAGCACATCTAAATGATCTAAAAAAATCATTGAAAATTTTTCATAAGCCAAAAAACTCAACAAACCGATATGACAGATAACAAAGCTATGAATTCAGATAAAAAGAAAAAAGAAAATTTGTTTTTAGCATTCAAATGCTTTTGTTTTGTGGTCTACTTTTGGGATTTAAAGCCTTGATCGACAAGAAAACTAGGTCAAAAATGACCTCCCAGAGGCACAAATAGATAGGCAAGGAGGGAGAGAATGAAATACGGCAACTTCCCATAAAAAATAGAATTTTGAGCAAAGATTTAGAGCCAGAGCTAGTGATCTAAAAGGAAAGCAAAGAGCTTTAGAGATCAGACTGAGTTAGCTAAAGAAATGGATAAAGATACTTACATGGAATGAATTTGACCAACAGGAGACAACATAGAGAATGATGTGTTAGGTCAATACTAAGAATATCAACAATCTTAGATTTTATGATTGAAGTATTTGGTTGTTTGGTCTTGGTTTGGATCTTTTGTAGGTTTATTGATATTGTTACGTATTCTCTGAGACAAAGAAAGAAAGAGAAAGATACAGTAGTAGATCACTTTTGCCTTGCCTTTGGGTAAACCTGCGAGAGCGGGCTTGTAGAAATCACACCTGAACAAATAATCCCTTGGAAGAAGCTGCAAAAAAAAACTATTTGTTTTGATTACCTATCTTCTGAGCATATCAAACACAAGAAAAGTGTGAACGTCTAAGATCTGAACACATCCGTAAACCACCGACTGGTGATTTGGTGGAGATGTGAGAGATGCTAGCTAAGGAAAGGAAGAAGATTATAGAGAAAACGAGAAATGAGACAGTCAAGAGCAAAGAGTAAAGACGGCAAAATCAACATTGAACTAAAAAATATCAGTTGATTACCTTAAAATGCTCCTGTAGAGGAGCTTCTTCAAAATCAGCTGGTTGGGTTGAATCAACCAACCCAACCAGCTCATAACCAAACAACTTAAACAACTTTTTCATAAGGTCAACTAGCTGATTTGGGTCAATCAACTAAAAAATAGCTTATCAACTGTTTACCAAACAAGCCCCAGTTTTTTATCACATGCATTAACATGGAGATGATTAGGCATTTTTTTCTTTTTCAAACTACATTAACCAAATAGCCTACCCTATTGACATGAGTTCTCCCTTTCTAAGCCCCATGAGCTTTATTTGCCTTTTCTTTATGTATTAACCACGTTATATGCTTTAACCGTAACCAAATGTCCTTCCCAAGCCTTAAATTAGTGAAACACTTGTTGATTATTGAGTTTGTGGATATACAAAAGTAAAAGTGTAGGGCTGTATATATATGTAGGTTGGTTATAATGTCGGGATGCTATTTTATGTCTTATCATTGAAATTCCCATATTGATGTAGTTTCATTTAGTTTTCATAAAAAAAGAGAAAATTAAAAAAATAAAAGAAGAGAAAAGAAAAAGAAAGAAAGAAAGAAAAAGAAAAGGAAGAAAAATGTTTAAATAAATGTATGTAGGAGGAAGTGCATATATGCTGAAAAGTTGTTTATGATTAATGCATCCTCCACAAGTTGTAATGAATGGGTTACTTAAGTATGATGAATATGACGTAGATGTTGTCTTGGAAGGTTCACTCATTATAGTTTCAATGTAGTGTTATCATCATTCTCTATGAGTGATCCCTTTTGATTTGTTATACCTCATGTGATTTATGTGTGAGAGCTTAATTGAGTTATGAAATATAATTGTTGCATTTGTCATACTTGACGGTATCTTGTTTTGTATGAATATTAACTTGTGCACTTGATATCTCATTGAGTGTTACTTTAGTTTCACTAGCTTTGATGACTTTCATGCTACTTTACCCAAATACATCTCACCTTACCTTTTCCCACATTATAACCTTGAAATGTCCTTTAATTCATGATTATGAATGTGAATTTTAGTGGTGGAGAAATTAAATGATATGTAAAGTTATGGAATGAATGATTATGAATGGTGTTGAGTGTAAACATGAACATATCTTGTTTAAACACATTATCCAAATCTACCATTAGATTGCTCAGTTCTTAAAGGTATTAAATGTTGATTGATCATAAGTAAAAGTTTGGAATGTTAAGCTCTTGCTATGTTTTTTAAAGTCATTCATCTTTGTTTACAATTATGTATTCTTGGAACATATAGGAAATGAGTAAATGTTTTGGGTATATGAGCTTAATTTTTATGTCTTGCCCTAGGATGGTCAAAAGCTAAGTGTGGGGGAAATTGATATTTGCTTAATTGTTTATAGAATTATTCCATATCATTTAGCGATTAATGACATGAAATTGCTTAAGATACTTACTTTGACTTATAATGGACTGATAGTTGGATGAAAGAAGGTGAACAAGTAATGAGTCAAATGGTAGTATAACAAGGAGCTAAATGGCAATATCCAAGGAGCAGAAAATGCAAAACAACATAAACATAAGCAAATCACGTAACAGTTGAAGGAGAGCAGACAACACATATAAAGGAGGAAAACGACAATGTCCAAGTGGCACCATAGTAAGGACCTAAACAACAGCAACAGATTTTGAGTATTACAAAACGAAATAATAGTAGGAAATTAAAAGACCAAAATGCAGACATTAAGTAAAGTAAGAAAACGAAGACATAGTAAATAGGTAGAAGTGTAATGAGGGTTTTATGGTTTTATGGTTTTATTTTAAGAACAAAAGGTTTGGTCTTTGGTGGAGGTTCCTTTGGGGTTAAAACAATTATTAGTTGGGAGCACATGGTTCTTTTGGGGCTGAAGCAATTCTTAGTTAGGAGCTTATGGTTTTAGTGAAGAGAAGGGGCAAATCTCTCAACTTGGAGAGACCCATAGAAAGGTAGCTTCTCGACGCCGGTTCAGATGTGACATTGACGTCAATAACTTGATTAAGCATTCCTTCACTGCTTTTTGTTGTTTCTTTCTCTTGTTCGAAGCTGATTTTGTTATCCTGTACATATGGAGTTAAGTTTCATGTATGAATGATGGTGTTACCCTTATAGTTTGATTATTTGTGTATGAACCCATTGCGTATTGTGAAAAGATGATTTGAATACGATCATTGGATCTTTTTATTACAAACCCATTGTTATAATTTCAATATAATCCATAATTTTTATATTTGAAATTCATTTGTAGTGACTAATGGTTTGTAATCATTAAGGGTATCATAACCTAGGTTAAATGACGCATCATATGTGGCTGTTGCTTTGATTAATCGGTTTTTCTAATTTGTAATGCTATTACCTAATTGAATATAGAGACCGCATCCTAGGTTATTTAATAATTAGATTTAATTAACGATCATATCTTAATTAAACAATACCTAAGCGAAAAATAAGGTTAATTAGTGACCCATGATTAATTGTTCCTAGGAGAGGATTGAGAACAACAAAACAATGAAATATGTTTAATTAGGATGTAGGCTGAGATTGAACTAAAGAACTAGGTCCTTAATGCATTTATCATTTTTTTTATCATTTTTGCATGTTTTCTTTAATTTGTTCTTATTAGTTTAGTTTCATTTTACTTTCTTGTTTGATAAACTAAAACCCCCTAAACCTAAATACCGATAGATTTCATTTTAGTAACTTAACACACACTCTCTGTGGGATCGACCTAGACTCTCCATTGCTATAGTATTAGTCTAGTTTATTTTGACTAGCATTATGACACACTGTCAAAATATCAAAATTTCTATACCTTTTAAAGGAGTGTTTCAATACCCTTATTCTTCACTCCACTTGCTTCCTTTCTTTGGTCCTCTTCCTTTCCTTCACACCAATATGAGGTGTTGATCCTTTGAGGAGTTCGTGAACTAATCTAATTCTAAGTTATCTAAGGACTAAAAGAATTATTAAAATTAAAATAAAAACTAAATAAAAAAGTAAACAATCAGATATGTATTGCTCGAAAATGAATTCATAAAATTAACATAAGAAACCAAAATTGAGCACCACTAAACGATAATTAGAATTTAACCAAGGAAGATTAACAAATTATGGGAGAGGGGATTTATCCTATCATTAATGCTAACTTTCCTAGACTCGGAGCCCAACGATCGATTCGGATACCAAAATACATTTGGGCCAGGTCTCAAGATGAAACCCATGGTGACCATTCGGGACCGTCGCGAGAGGGTGGTGTGAAAGAAAGGTGCAAAGTATTGCAACCATAATAAATCTCAGCGTGGCAGCAAAGGAGAGTTGCGAACCCATGGAGTTATCTTCATTGACCATTCGGGCAATGTTCGCTGCGGCGGAAATCATTCTTCGTGGCACTCGAAGTCACTTTCGAAAAGGTTCGCCACGGCAAACCTCTGGCTTCGTCGCGGCGAAACCCTCAGAATTCAAAATCCAAACTCAAATGTTCAAACATTCAAGACAAACACATACATTCAAATCTGACCATCCAAACTTAATCACAAG
>JAOTAY010000111.1:37327-49041 GCA_025629805.1 Erythroxylum baracoense | reverse complement strand
AAGATAAATAATGCCTTTAAATAATTTGTCACTAAACTACAACCAAAGTGATTGGCTGTAGGGCATAAACCAACAGTACACATAACTGATTTTATCTCACAAGGGGGTATAGACGTAAGATGTTGAAGAATTGATTGATGGGTTGTGATTGGAGTTATGGTGTGGAAAATAACCCTATGGGTGATTTGTGAGTGTGGAGTGCGTGAGTGTCCAAGAGTAGTGAGTGTTTTTGATGCTGGGTTTCTATTTTGGTATTGAAGGTTGGAGTAACACACGGTTGAAGAGATCATTGTTCATGCGTGTTAGTGTGAGTGTTCTTAGTTTTGAAAGGGTCGTATTTCTGCAATAAATATCTTGAAGATTAAACTACGTGAATAGTTGAAGTATATGGTTTGCGTGTTTTTGTGGAGTGTTGCTTAAGCTACACATTCAGCTTTGTGGAGTGATTATTGGCTAGATTGCTTTCCTATTATTGCTGCGACAACTTACAGATTTATTTCAATAGAGTTGAACTTTTCGAGAAATTATTCTTTTCTTTTATCTCAAGTGTATTGGTGTTCTTTTCTTAGTTGATTAATCACTTGAGTTATTTTGTTTATTAGTTGTCATTTATTAAGTTGTTTAGAAAAATCCTCTAACGAGGTTAACACGAATCGGTCGTATTATTGAATGTAAAAAGTCTTTCACGAGAAGTGAGGTTGAGAGATAGTGTTAAGGGATGAGTGATATCGACTCAATAAAGCTTTGGATAAATCTATCGTACTTCGGTGAAAGAATTAATCTAAGTGAGATCTTCGCAGACGTAGGCAAGAAATTCCGAACTACGTTACCAAATTTTTGGTGTCATCTGTTATTTTTCTTTTGATTGATTTTTTATTTTTATTTGTGTCAAAGATAATCGCATAAAATAATCAAACAGTTTGTGAAACCATGAACCCATGGGGCTTTTCATGGCCTTCAAACTGTGGAACATATATCTTGTTTATCTTATAACGGTTGTCTTATTCAAACTATGTGCGAGTTTCCATTATTTTGTAATAGGTTGGAGATACTCCATGAGTATGCTGGGGCCTATGACGTAAGTGGTTACGCATAGCTTTGGAGTCATGGTCCTGAATCCTGATTGAGCTTTCGTATCGGCGGCTATGCCCGCTAATCACGAATGGAATAGAATCCTAATAAAAATTGGAATTGCCTTCTTTCTTTATGGTAATTGAATTATAAGAAATAAAGCCCTAAGAAGAGGTGCAAAAGAATACTAGTAGATCAAAGGCCTTGTACGTGTATAATTAAGAGGTGAAAGCAACTAACATGTAGTCGATACTAAGGAGGGGATTGCAGGTGTAATGACTACTGATGTTGAGTGTTCAATACAAAAAGCGTTGAATAAAAGGCGAAACCAAAGGCATTACAGCAGAAAGAGCATAAGAAGGGGAGAAAGTGATAACCGTGGAGATGAGATGTTCAAATAACGATATATAGTGGTTTGATACTTTGCATCAAAATTAGTTAGTTTATGTTAAAATTTGAGATTTAATATTAAATTTCAAATTAACATAAACAAAGAACGTTTTTACTCGACACATATCATTTATTTTATAGATATTAGAAGGTGACTAAACATGTGGTAGAATAAATTATATTGATGTTATTAACTATTTTATGTTGTACCGAAATGAAAACATTAAATATGCTTTACAGGGAAACTATCCTAAATTTTAAGATTTATATCTATTAATTTGAAGAAAGAAGAAGAAGAAGAACTGAAGAAGAGATGCCTTCAGATCGCACAAGCATACATACCGTAGTACCTCTGCTAGATGAAGATGATAGAGGATTAAAAGAAGAAGGTAATATTAACGAGGAGACACGTTCTTGGTGGGCCAATAACAAAGTTATCGATGTGGAGGAGGCTAAGAAGCAGATCTTCTTCTCGCTGCCTATGATTCTTACTAACGTATTCTACTACTTAATCACTCTGGTCTCTGTTATGTTTGCCGGCCACCTCGGTGAGCTCGAGCTCGCCGGCGCCACTCTTGCTAATTCGTGGGCCACCGTCACCGGCTTTGCTGTCACGGTAATAAGTACTCGAAAACTTTTACTGAAGATTTTAGCATCATATTTGTGCTTTTTAATATCAGCTTTTCAGTTTCTTCGGTTATTCCTCTTTTTGGTTGCATCAAAATCTGTGATTCATGTACATCTTCGGGGTGTGCATGTAATGTAAGGCCATCATAAAGTAATGAAAATAAAAAAGGAAAGAGTATAGAGCATCTAGTTAGGATAATGCTCTTTGTAATGATAACGATTGGGATGGAGAAAAGTCTTGTATACGTAAGAGAATGAAATGTCATATTAAATTGATGTCAACGTCTACATATTGGGAATATTTTATTTGTTGATATAAGATCTTGCCATGGTGACTGGTGTCTTCATTTGTGTTAAAACTTAATAACTATCTGCTTGTGTATCTAACGAACCCTTTTCCGTTTTCATGATGCAGATAGGTTTAAGTGGAGCACTTGAAACCCTCTGTGGTCAGGGTTTCGGTGCAGAGCTGTACAGGATGCTGGGAATTTATCTACAAGCAGCCTGCATTGTGTCGTTGTTGTTCTCCTTTGCTATATCAATGCTGTGGTTCTACACTGAGCCAGTTCTCATTTTACTCCATCAAGATGCTGATATTGCTGCCACTGCTGGCTTGTATATGAAGTATCTCATTCCTGGATTATTTGCGTTCGGTTTCTTACAGAACATCTTGAGGTTTCTGCAGACACAATCAGTTGTCATCCCTCTTGTCCTCTTCTCCTTCGTACCAATGTGCATTCATATTGGTATTTGTTATTTTATGATTCATTGTACAGCTCTAGGCTTCAAGGGTGCTCCACTTGCAGCTTCCATTTCGTTATGGATATCAGTTGTTATGCTGGTTGTCTATGTGATTTGTTCTGAAAATTTTTATCAGACCTGGGATGGATTTTCCTTCGAATCATTCCGATTCATTTTAAGTCACCTGAAGCTAGCATTGCCTTCTGCTGCGATGATCTGGTAACTCGAATCATGTACCATTATGATTACCTTTTGTACTACTTCAAAGAAATTCAACTGCATACTCTTAAGCTGGAATCAGTTAGTGAAATTTTTAGGTGATAATAGAACATCCAATTGGCCCAAGTTTTGATTCAGGTTTGTCGTAAGTTTGTGACTCCCGACTATGAGAAAATTGTGCCACATAGAAGCTCACGGAATAATTCAAGATAGAAGATCATTGAATCATTTCCTTTCCATTTTTGCTGTATGTTTGTCAGCTTAGAGTATTGGGCTTTCGAGATTCTTGTGTTCTTAGCAGGATTGATGCCAAATTCAGAAATAACTACCTCATTAATTGCAATTTGGTAAGACTTGTTTTCTTTCTTCTGTTTTTTTTCCTCTCCCTCTTCTTGGTATTCTTCCCTTCATCTCATATCCTGAAATTTGCATTTCTATCTCCTGGGTGTCTTTGTATCTACAGTGTGAATACAGAAACTGTAGCCTACATGTTAATTTATGGTCTCAGTGCTGCTGCAAGGTAAGCTTTTAAGTAAAAGCATCTTTCATACCTTAACTCGCTGGTTTTTTGTAGATTCAGCATTTAACTTGATGTACTGAAATAATTTTCTTCTGAAAGCACGAGGGTTTCAAATGAGTTGGGAGCAGGCAATCCAGACAGAGCCAAGTCTGCCATGCTTGTAGCTCTCAAGTTCTCTGTCCTTCTTGCCCTTGTTATTGTGCTAGCTCTAGTGTTTGGCCACAATATTTGGGCAGGCTTATTCAGTGATAGCGCTAAAATAATGAAGGAATTTGCATCCATGACTCCGTTGCTTGCGATTTCTATTACATTGGATTCTGTGCAGGGTATCTTATCAGGTGCACTTCTTGGTTAATTATGGGCAGTTAATTTTTTGAGCAAATCCATTAATTTCTCTTGCTAACAAGTAAGTCTCTGAAACTGCAGGGGTGACAAGAGGACGTGGTTGGCAGCACTTGGCAGTGTATGCCAATTTGGTAACATTCTATTTCATAGGCATGCCCATATCTTGTCTTCTAGGGTTCAAGTTGAAGCAATACGTTAAGGTAATGCTATGAGGTGAAGTGAAAGATATTTTTTGTTATAAACACGGTTTAGGTCATAGTAACTTTGTTTTTCTGCTTATGTTGTTGTAGGGTCTGTGGATAGGCTTAGTATGTGGCCTTGGTAGCCAAGCTGCAACTCTATTGTTTATCACCGTACGAACAAAATGGACAAGAACAGATCTTCCAGAAAATGTTTACAATGAAAACCTCAACTTCCTACAGCAGAATGTGCCTTAGTGATTGTCGACTATGTGACGGAAAGCGTGGATGGATCACTTGTGTGTGGAAACAGTTAACCTTGTTAACATTGTTTCCTTCTTGTAGGCACAAGCATGAGATTTGATTTCTTTTATGGAGCATTGAAGTTTCAACCGAAGATCAACTTAGTTACTACAATGAGCTTGTCAAGAAATTGGAGACTAGTAAATGATGGGAGATTTCTTTTGGTCATATTGGAGAGGAAGTGCAACAAGAAATCGCACTGCACTTGCTCGTCTATTTTAAGTTAACGGCTAAAATAGCCAAGTTAAGCAGTAAACTTCTTCATGTAGCTTTGTGAAATTGAGAATTGGCAGGCTTCAGATCACCCAAAAAGCACGATTTCTTTTGCATATGATGTAGCTTAAGATCCCTGCAATGTTTAATATTGGATGGTACGGAAACCCTTTTGTTTTCACAATTGTAGTTGCTGAAACTAACGATGCTTCCTATCTCTGATAATTTCTTATTATGTGATCTGAGAATTTATCAATATTTAAAAGAAAGAAAAATAACCCATTCCTACTATAGCACGTGGATGTTGTTCTTCAGAATTTGAAGTTGATGGACTTCTACATCTTTTCCAAGCTAATCAAACGTTTAACTATGCATACAATTGGGATTTTCTTCTGGAAAACTATTCAAGATTCTGATGGAGTGCTTTTCATTGAACATTTTCATCGATCTTGGTCCAAAATTTTGGTTGATCCATCATTGATCTTGTCTCTCGTATCATCCCATTATACGTTGCATAATAATAAGAGATTGCAAGTTTTGAAAGATAGACAACAGATTACACCAGTCGATAATCCCTGAAGTCATAAGCCAAAAAACTGAAATAAAATATCAACAGAAAAAACATGTTCAAACTACTTAAAAGTCCCTGATGCCTATGTTAGTGAAGCTTTGAAGTAGAATGCTTTAATATTTTCAATAACAGCTTTGATTGAAGTAGACTGCCAACCACAGCCTCTAGCCAGCCGTGTCAACAGCAGCTCCGCCTGAGTAGGCCAGCTAAAGAGATCGAGCACTGCAGTGAACTTGAGATGAGTCACAGCCATGGCGTTTATGGCTTTTCTCTGGAAATCCTGCTCCTACTCGTTAGATACCATTGTTTGATAAGAAGAAAATCCAACTCTCAATGTCCAAAGCAGAAAGATATAGGTACAAGAGATAACAATCGATAATGAAAAGTTTAGATTCACAAATAACCGCACAGCAGCAGTAAGAACAAAAGCTCCCAAGTAGGCAACAGCTTGTGTTGGCGCTGAATTTACAGAACAGAATAAACTAAAATAAGTGCAGGCCTGAAAATTGGAACATATACGGAGCATGTATTGTATGCATAGTTTGAAGGAATTGGGGACTAGTTAAGTGGCGATCAAAAATGATTTCATCTCAGCATTTGGTGTGATTCCTGCGAGGAAAACTTGCCAAGCGTCCAACAGAACTGTCTTAGCTTTGCTGAGTTTATACATTCATGTTTACGTGGATTGAACGACTCACAAGTATTGACTCGTTGATACATTCAACTCTGTTAAATAATAAAGGTAAAGTTTATTTTAATGTAATTATCTGTTGAAAATGATCGAACTCCCTTGTAAGTTTCCGAGTCCCGTACACAACCAAAAAGAAACCCGGCTCTGCTTGCAACCTTACGCGTTGATATTTTGATTTGATGTATATAGAAAATCCCGTTATCAACTTGGCAAAAGTTAATGAAGATTGAAATTGACGTATTATCTTTGGTTTCTAGTCATATATGTCAGGTCTTAGTCTTATTACCAAAGCCAACTTTTTCAGTTACCACAAAATAAATGGGTTCTCAAGTCTCAAGGGGGGAATTTTTTTTTTTTTTCAATTGCAATATGTATATTACCGTGAATGCCTTGTGTCGTTGGATTCGTCCATATTCTTATATACTAATCTAATCACTAACCGATGATGTTATGACGTATTGTGGTTAATATGCAGATATAATGCTTATTAACTATTAAACGCTTTCACCACAGTATAATTTTGTAGCCGTTGGTTTCCATGATTGTGTCCTTTATTACTGGCTATTAACCAAAGTTTTGGGCACCATTAAATAATTACCAGCTGTCCAATTTGATTCATGCCTTCTAACTCAAACCATTTTCTCAAATTTTCAGTTTCACCCTTGCTTTTCAATTTTAGAACAAATCCCACAAAATCATTAACCTTTCAAAACATTTCCAATATTAGTATTTCCTTTTTCTCAGTTTCTTTTGGAGTCGATATATAGGTCTTCCATACACATCCAGTCCATTTGTTACTTGCAGTTCTAGCTTTTGCTCTTGTTCTGCAGCCAAGCATATGGTGTCTCAAGCGTCTCTCACCCTCTTCTCTGTTTTTATTGCCTCCTGCTTCTTTAGTTCCTCCCTCGCCTACATAAATTTCTTCGTAGGTGGCAAAGATGGCTGGGTGGTTAGCCCCTCTGAGCCTTACAATCAATGGGCTGGGAGGAACAGGTTTCAAGTCAATGACACTTTGGGTAACTACTGCAAATCTTAACGTCGTTATTCATTTTTACGGTTCTTGTCTTTAATTATGAGAGGGATTGTTAACGTTATTGCAGTTTTCGAGTACAACAAAGGAGATGACTCAGTGTATCAAGTGAGCAAAGAAGACTACTACAATTGCAGCACGAAGAAGCCTATAAGAAGAATGACTTCTGGGAAATCAGTGTTTCAGTTTAGTCACTCTGGTCCGTTCTTTTTCATTAGTGGCAAGGAATCACATTGCAAGAAGGGACAGAAACTCATTGTTGTTGTATTGGCTATTCGGTCACCTCCACCTCCACGTACCCCCGTACCTCCCACACCGTATGCCAAGCCACCAAAAGCTCCGTCTCCATGGTCCCAACCTCCAGCATCATCGCCCAAGGCTCCATCTCCGCTGACTCCACCTGGGTCTCATCCACCGCCTCATGCAACCCCTGCACCTTGGTCTCATCCACCGTCTCAGACAACCCCTGCACCTTGGTCTCAGTCACCGTCTCCGGCAACCCATGCACCTTCGTACCAACCACCCTCTCCGGCAACCCATGCACCTTCGTACCAACCACCAGCCTATAGTCCCAAAGCACCATTTCCCATCACACCGGCACCAGGGCCTCAGCATCCATCATCTCCAAGCCCAAAAGCTCCATCTCCGGCGGGATCACCTACGCATCCTCCGTCTCCATATGCAAATCCTCCGACAGAGGGTCCAAGTCCAACAAGTTTTTCTCCGTCTCCGACCCAGCAACCTCGTGAAGTATCTCCATCACCGTCAGAACTCTCGTCTCCAAGTCCTTCGGCATCATCGTCATCGACGAGTCCCACACAATCGGAAGTTACTCCGGGGTCGGCGCCGTCGTCTTCGTTTGCTACGGTTCCTTCAAGTTTGATAATAGTAGCGGCTTCTGTTCTGTTCAGTTTAATGATGGATGCGTCCATTTAGAATTAGAACAGTCATACAGTCTACATATGGTTTTGATTGTGGTAGTTTATGTTAGTTGCTTTTTTCAATTTTCTCTTGGGCTTGAAAACTTGATTCCAAACATTTATCATTATAAGGTTGTATTGTTTTATTATATTATTGAGTTATTCATTTCTTCTTTTTAACACTAGTCAGTCATTACTCATTTCCATCGTTTTCGTGTAACTCAATTAGTAGGAAATCTCTTAAATCTCAATTAGTATTTTAAATCCTTTTCTTAATTGAATTCCATGCTCATTTTTTAAGGAAAATAATAAATACCAAGTGATTTGGAAAAATCAATTAGGTATGCTGATATCCAGAATGACATTCGTCTGTCAGTTGAAAATTTCCAGTTATATTCTTACACTGAAAAAGTAGATAGTGATTTTTGACATTATTTTATATTTTCCAATTCATTATACTTTTCTTGAAAAAAGAAGAAAATGATATGTCATACTAAACTCTTTTAATGCAAGGAAATCGTCTGCAGCAACTATTTTATCTATTAAAATTAAAATTTCGTAATTGAAAGATCAATACTTGTAAAATCAGGTTGATTAATATAAACTAACGAATAAGCAAGCTGTATGCTTATTCGTTAGATTGGTTAATGTTATGTCACGTCTTATGAGTTAAACGTATGTTTGTGAAGATTTTCATGTGTTTAGTTATTCTAAAAACGCTTATACTCATCTATTTTATATTTAAGTATGTTGATATAAATTTGAAAATTTAGAGTGTTATTACGCTCTTTTGCATAATTAAATGGTATATCAATTTTCATGTTAACTAGAGTTGGTCGTAGAATAAGAAAATTAAGTTTTACCTGCTCCACGGGAAAACCTGCCGAATCTGAATGAAGTGTTACTATAGTTGAATGGGGAGTTGGTACTTGGTGCTGACATTTCAGGCAGGCCGCTAAATCCGTCGTCCAACACCACAAGATTTTGTGTGTGGCGTTGGCATAAAGACCAAGCTCTTTTATGTTTGTGTCTTGCCTTGACCGCATCCTGGGACTTTCTGTCGGCTGTAATAGTGCAATTGTTAAGTGTTTCCTTCGCTCTTATTGCTCATAATTGTTGTCCTTGGCATCTTTTCACTGCATCTCATATTTGATGGCTTGTATCTCTCCACTCCAAATGCTTTGTTTTTTCTTTTTGTTATTTTTTTCCTTGTATAAATATATTTTTATAATACAACTTGAATTTAATAGGTGAAAGGATTGTTCATCTCGTGGAAAATATCTCTTTCATGAGTTATTAAATCAATAATATATTTTTTATAAGAACCAATTAATATGGAATTCTTAAGTGGAGACCTTTAAAAAATACACAAATTGTGACAAAATATTTGCTAAAGAGTCGCATGAAAATACGAATAGCCTAGCGTTCTGGGAATCAACGTATATTTTTTATAAGAACTAAAGAGTTCTGGGAATTAACATACCCAACATTCCTGTTTTACTACCGCCTTAAATAATGCAAAAAGATAAGTGTGGGGTCGATGAAAAGAAATACACTCTTCCACACACGAAACAGGTTCAGGAATTGGGACAAGTGTACCTGAAGTTAATTAAGAACCCTATTCTATTCTCCACGTAATCCCCAGTCTAAGCATGTAGGACAAAACTTGAGTAGTTCTTTTCAGTTTTCACATCAAAGGACTATTCATTTACATTTCAATAGTTGGAAGGCAACTCGTTAAAGCCGTGTGATTGCTTCAGTAGTAAACAAATCACAGAATTTAACGGCCTTACAAATTTAATGTGAAAAAAAGTATATTTACTCCGATCACAGAATTTCAAGGATAAACGAAGCTGCTGAATTTAATGAGATGGAAAATAATTGTATCGTTTTCTATCTTTGTCAGTTAGCAAGAAAAGAGGTCGATGACTCGAAAATCACGTTTCCTTCGATTGCTATACATGTCGGCAATGTGTGCTGGAGACTTTGATTTTTCAAAGTCAGTACGTACTTATTTCATGACAAGTGTCACCTTTATCATCTTGTTCATTACTTTTTGTTTCTAACAGTACACAGTATTCCCACGGACTGGCCACGTAAGGTAGAATCAATTTCATTTTCAATCTTTTAATTAATGCATTGTACATAGATAAGATCAAGAAATAGAATTATTAAATTGATTTTTTAAATTTTTAATGTTAAAAATAAAAAATTGAATCATTTATGCCCTAATCACGTGCACTGTTAACACTAAATGCTCAAGAATAACTTAACGTAACACAGTACCTAGTTAGCCAGATTAAAGTCAAATTGGAATAAGAATTAAGTTAATGCACTATTATTGAGAAAAACTCTAAATTTTTTTAGTTAATGCTGCTTGTTCGATATTCTGAAAATGGGACTCGTGTGCTGTTTCTAAAGTTTATAAGTAAACTCGTTTTTCTTTTTTAACTCTCTGTTTAGTACACACTACAGATATCATCATAGTATTTTTATATTGGCTAATTAATAGCATTGATGTGGACTAGAAGGAAAGAGTATAAAGATAGGATATAATAGTACTTTACATTGGCTAATAGATCTGATGTGGACTCCAATTGATGAGACCTGCTAAGCTACATGGACGGTGCCGGAACTCGAACTTCTTAAATATTGAAAAAAAGAAAGACAAGTTTTCGGTAGTCTTTTTGATAAAAATGATTAGAATTGGAGTCCAATTGAAACCAGAAAAGCTTAAATTGGACCGTACAAGGACGGACCTAAACCAATAACTAACATGGACCTGTATTAACCAGCTTACAATCTAAACCTCTTTAGTCTTTATGTGAATGCCATTTTGGTGTATAATCATACTTCCAAAGCTGAGTGTAAGCACTGAAATTTAACCTTTTAGTTCATGTCATTTCATTTTGTATTATCAATTTATCATACTTCTACAAGATGCTTATGTATATAATATTTTTTGAACAATCCAATCTAAAACTAGTAATTACTGTCTAAAATATACATATTTTTATCTGACATATCTCTCTGTATTACTTTTTTCTATGCATTTTAGAACCAACAATTTTTGTTCTAGTGTAATGTCTATCATTTGAGCATTTTCTAAATCAAGACGAGCCTCTCTTTTTTTTTTTCCCTTCAGCTTCAAAGAAAATATCAACCCAAACCCAACAAGAATAGGCCGAAGTGTAAGGCCACAGCACAAATTGTACAAATAAGGCCTTGTATGTAGGAAATAAATACAACATGCAAAGAGTGAACTAACATGGCATTCCTTATTACTTCATGCAATTTTATGTTGCTTAAAGATTAGAATTGTAATACATATTTCAAGTGTATAACTGATTTTCATTTGATAATTGTCTATGGTCATTTTTATAAAGATTATGTTTCTTTTTTATTGTAGATGATTCGTATACATACACATGTACTCTTAAAGTTTTAAGAAGAAAATAAGTGTATTTTGAAAACTTTTGAGACAATTTAACTTGACAGAAGATTGTGTTTGTAGGATATATTTTTCTTTGAAATGTACAAGTAAAAACATAAGTTGGAATAGGAGCATATTAGTATAAAAACATAAGTTGGAATAGGAGCATATTAGTATAAAAAAATTTGAAAAAAAATATAACCTGAGACATACACGTAGTGGAACCTATGTCTATATATATAGAAGAGGTAAGATACATATAGGGATGTCAAAAAATACCCGGCCCGGCCCGAAGTCAACTCTTTCGGCCCGAGTTGACCAGCCCATGGGCCGGGCCACGGGCTGGGCAGAAATGGCTCGTCGAATGACTGGCCGGGCCACGGGCCGAGAGGTCGCGGGCCAAAACGGCCCACGGCCTGCAGACAGCGTGGGCGGGCCAAACTACGGGCCGGTCGGACCGG
>JAOTAY010000111.1:16365-37227 GCA_025629805.1 Erythroxylum baracoense | reverse complement strand
ACTGTTAACACTAAATGCTCAAGAATAACTTAACGTAACACAGTACCTAGTTAGCCAGATTAAAGTCAAATTGGAATGAGAATTAAGTTAATGCACTATTATTGAGAAAAACTCTAAATTTTTTTTAGTTAATGCTGCTTGTTCGATATTCTGAAAATGGGATTCGTGTGCTGTTTCTAAAGTTTATAAGTAAACTGCTTTTTCTTTTTTAACTCTCTGTTTAGTACACACTACAGATATTTTTATATTGGCTAATTAATAGCTTTGATGTGGACTAGAAGGAAAGAGTATAAAGATAGGATATGATAGTATTTTATATTGTCTAATAGATCTGATGTGGACTCCAATTGACGAGACCTGCTAAGCTACTTGGGCGGTGCCGGAACTCGGAACTTCTTAAATATTGATAAAAAGAAAGACAAGTTTTCGGTGGTCTTTCTATATAAATGATTAGAAGTGGAATCCAATTGAAACCAGACAAGCTTAAATTGGACCGTACAAGACGAGCCCCTCTTTTTTTTTTTTTCCTTCAGCTTCAAAGAAAATATCAACCCAAACCCAACAAGAATAGGCCGAAGTCTAAGGCCACAGCACAAATTGTACAAATAAGGCCTTGTGTGTAGGAAATAAATACTACACGCAAAGAGTGAGTAGCATGGCATTCCTTATTATTTCATGCAATTTTATGTTGTTTAAAGATTAGAATTGTAATAGATATTTCAAGTGCGTAACTGATTTCCATTTGATAATTGTCTATGGTCATTTTTATAAAGATTATCTTTCTTTTTATTGTAGATGACTCATATACATAAACATGTAGTCCTAAAGTTTTAAGAAGATAATAAATGTATTTTGAAAACTTTTGAGACAATTTAACTCGACAGAAGATTGCGTTTGTAGGATATATTTTTCTTTGAAATGTACAAGTAAAAACATAAGTTGGAATAGGAGCACATTGGTATAAAAAATTTGGAAAAAAAAATAACCATGCCTCATAGTGGAACCTGTGTCTATATATATAGAAGAAGTAAGATACACATTCTGAGATATGACTATGTCTCAGACCATATTTATGATAAATAATATTATTTTAAAATATATTTTCCATATATTTCAAATTTTAGAAAAATTCCAATATTTATTATAATTATAATTAAGTTAGGTTGAATTTAGTAAGAAGCTAAGTACAATAATATCAATTAGGATTTACATATAAATATTTTGTTATAAACATAATTGTGGAAGTTATCATTATTATTTAATAGTGAATTAATCGCTCTCTATTTTTAAAAAATATAAGTACGCTTAACTAATTTAACATCATTAAAATTTTCTTATATTCTTATTTATTTTTTCATACAATATATATTATTTATGAGACCTTTTTGATATTCGGTTGACACATATTTTACAACGTTTATGATATGATGGTATCATATTTTGACAAGGAGTTGGTGTAACTAACAAGTTGTCAAGAAAATTGGCTAAAGCTCTAAAATGTTGGAAAAATATCTAAGTTGTCCATTTTAAAGAAATGTAGTCACAATGAGAATCGTGTTGAGTAACAGAATGCGATGAGACATTTGAATTGTTAGATAGACTGGGACATTCACTAGCACGTGATCATACTTTGTCCAACATTTCTCTTTGTATTTCTTTGCTAGTGATCGTACTTTGTCCAACATTTCTCTTTGTATTTCTTTCTCTTTATGTTGAATAGGATATTAACTAGCTTGTGATTATGCCTTATCCATCATTTTTTGGTTAGATTTTGAACAATTTCCTATTTATTTTATTTATTTCTTATTTCCTTGTTTACTCATTCTATTTGATTCCTTTCCTATTTTTTTAGACTCTTCTTAAGATTTATTAGAAGTTTCCTATTTTATCTAGAACTCTTCCTAAGATAAATTAGAGTTTCCTATTTTATCTAGAAATCTTCCTAAGATGAATTAGAGTTTTTTATTTTGTCTACAACTCTTCCTAACTTGAATTAAGATTTTATATAAAAATAAGTTTGAGAAAGATTAACATAACTGTTTATTAATCAAATTTATTTTCTCCTTGAGAATTTTTATCTTACAATTCTTATATTGAAATTATGTTTATTTATCATTTCCGTTGCATCATGTGGAATCAAAACTTTGAATTTCACAAAGGTTGTTCTTTCTGATAATGGTAAATAGTCCTAATGATAACATTCAAGGATTACCGGATGTTTGGAGAAGAATCAAAGAACATAGGATAGCTATTCACCATATTTAACAATAGTTGGCTGCAATCACAAAAAATTGCAAACATTAATGTTAGGAGACAATAACCAGAAATTCGATAATATAGTTGATAGGGAAATTACCCTTACACAACCTCAAATTCCAACAACTTTTATGAGAACTGATAATTCCAACAATTATGAGGAAAGGATCCTAAAAGGAGATCATTATAAACTAGATGAAGAAGATTGTGAAGCCTAAGGGAGAAGAAGATGGCTTTATTGGAGTTATTGGGAGATTAATGATTTCTAAAAGGGAACATAAAGATTGACAATGACGTTAATTATTTTTTAATTGAGGCATAATACAAGAAAATCTATGTGAGCTGATCATTGATGGAGATAGCTAAGAGAATATCATCAGTAAATTAAAGGTTAAAAAGTTGAAGTTTTTGATGGAACCTCACCCTAATCCCTACAGTGTCACATGAATTACTGCCAATAGTGATCTCATATCACGGAAAGGTATAATGTGTCATTCTCTATTGGTAAATACATATAAACATTATTGTGATTTTGATGATATGGATATTTGTGAAATTTTGTTCAGTAAACTATGATACTATGATGTTAATTCATATGGCTCGAAAAGGGAGAATATCTATTGATTTATAAAGAATAGTGTGAAGTATATGTTAGTACCCATAGGTGAAAAGAGAGTGGGCAAACCTAGTAGGATAAACAAGCCATTATTGGGAGTGGAAAATAAAAGGGAATGTTTGTGAGTGATTTGAAAGAAATGAGGGAGGTATATTTATTGATAAAGAAAGGGGAAGAAGAGAGTGAAAAAAGAGAAGATGAGATTCCTTTAAAAGTGCAACTAATTTTAGCACAATTTAGGAATGTAATGCCCCGTTAGCTACCCAATAGATTACCTCCTATGAGAGATATCCAACACCATATTGATTTGGTTTCTTGGGCTAATTTGCCTGACTTACCTCACTATCGTATGAGTTCAAAGGAGAATGAGATGTTGAGGAAGAAAGTAAAGGAGTTGATTAGGAAGAGGCATATTAGAGAGAGTATGAGCTCATGTGCAGTTCTTGCTTTACTTACATTTAAAAAGATGAAAGTTGGAGAATTTGTGTGGATATTCAAGCCATTAATAAATTACTATTAGGTACAGACTTTCTATCCTAACATTAGATGATACGTTAGATTAATTAATTAAGTAGGGCAGTGATCTTTTGTAAGATTAATATCATGAGTGGTTACCATCAAATTCGAATTAGGCTTGAAGGTGAGTGAAAAACAACATTTAAGACCAGGGATAAGTCGTATGAATGGTTAATGATGTTGAATTAGGCTTGAAGGTGAGCAAAAAACAATGTTTAGGAGAAGGGATAGGTTGTCTAAATGGTTAATTATGCCTTTTAGGTTAATCAATGCTCCTATAACTTTTATAAGGTGATGAATCAAGTGTTTAAACCTTTTTTAAGTGAGTTTGTAGTTATGTACTTTGATAATATACTTATCTATAATAAGTCAAAAGGGGAGCAATTAGATGACTCGCGTAGTGTGTTTGTTGTTTTGAAGGAAAACAAATAATGTGCTAATTTCAAGAAGTGCACTTTCTTTTCTAAAAATTTATTGTTCCTTAGTTTCATTTTGGGGAAAGATGGAGTAAGAGTGGATGAAGAGAAGGTGAGAATTATTAAGGAGTGACCTATATGTAAGAATGTTAGGGATGTGAGGAGTTTTTATGGGTTAGCGACATTTTATATATGATTCATCCACAATTTTAAGCATTGTGGCTTTTATTATTGAGTGTCATCTATAACAAGTCAAAAGAGACGCATTTAGATGACTTGCATAGTGTGTTTGGTGTTTTGAGGGTAAACAAATTATATGATAATTTGAAGAAGTACAGTTTCATGTCTAAAAATTTATGTTTCTTAGTCTCACCGTGGGGAAAGATGGAATGAAAGTAGATGAAGAGAAGGTGAGAGCTATTAAGGAGTGACCTATACATAAGAATGTTAGGGATGTGAAGAGTTTTCATGGGTTAGAAACATTTTATATATAATGCACCCACAATTTTAGTACCATTGTGGCTCCTATTACCGAGTGTCTCAAGGAGAGAAAGTTCAAATAGGAAGAAGAACAAAAGCAGGGTTTGCAATCGTTAAGAAAAAATTGTGTACTGTACCTATTCTATTCTTACCTTATTTTGATAAATTGTTTGAAGTAGAATGTGATGCCAGTGGAGTTGGGATTGGAGTTATGTTATCTCAAGAGAAATTTCCAATAGTCACTTTAGTGAAAAGTTGTAAGCTAGGCAAAAGTGGGCTACTTATGATAAATAATTTTATGTTATTGTGGGAGGTTTAAAGATGTGGACAATTATTTAATTGGAAAATAGTTTATTTTGTACACTAATCATCAACCTTTGAAGTATTTGGAAAGTCAAAGGTAATTGAGAATGAAGATACATTTTAGATGGTTTAAGAATAATGTTAAAGTACCACCACTTGAGAAGCTACTAGAAACTTAATTGTCATTGCCAATCATGAAGCTTCTTAGACTTCAATCACCGACTTACCAAGCCTATAAATATAGAAACTAGTCATTTGATTTTTGTAAAAGTGAAAAGGTGTAAAATAAAGAGTGAAAATGTTGTGTGTGTGAGTGATATAAGTAAGACCGAAAATTTTACCAAATTTTTGTGTCATATATGTAATAAAGTTCTACTTATTGTAATAAAAGTTTTTGTCATCCAATTTAGTCCTCCACATATTCAATATATATTATGCATTTTTTCTATTTTGGACACAATTCTTTAAAAAATAATATAAGAAAGCAAATACAACATCACTATATTAAAAAAAGAGTCATATCATTTACAAAAATTCATATTGCAATTTGACCTTTTCATTTAGGACAGTTCATCGCACCTATAATATCATTAAAAAACATGTTGATGTTCTGTAAATATTAGAGCTTAGGTTTAAGGATGTTAAGAGTCTTAGTCACCTTACATGTAACAAATTCAAAGCTATAAACAACTTGAAATAAAAAAGAAGACAAACATTCATATAAGTGGCAACCACTAAAATAGAATCTTCAATATATGATAGAAGCAACACATCTTAGTCACACAAAGCCACGAGTAATCAAGTATAAGGAGGGTGCTAACTCTTTTAAAATGGTTTCTACCTATGCTCAAATTTTCAAGCAACACCATTTCATCATAAGCTGGAAATTTATAATGGGAAAGTCATATCAAGATCTATAATACATTCAGGTATTACCTTCTCTCTGTTGAGAATACCCATTAAGAATAATAACTATGATCCAATAGATAAAGACCCAATATGTCATCAAATTTATGCTAACCAATCCATAAATTGATATTAGTGTAAAAATCATTATGATATCAAAACTGCCAATTAAAGTGAACATCTTCTAGTCTTTTCTTAGTCTTTTTAATATGTGTTGAGGGCGCTTTTCCTTTGACAGGAGCATTATAATATAGCTTAATTGCATTAAAATTACATTACTCAATTTTATTGTACGTCATCTATATTACTCTCTAAGTAAATTTCTAAGCCATGTTAATTTATATGGTTGAATTTGATCTATTTATGTTGTTGGAATAATTTATATGCTAGTTCTTATTATACATTAAAATTGGAAGAATTTTTCCTCCATACATCATTGTGATTTTACTTCTGTTTAAATTTAACACCATATCTTCAAGTTAGTTGATTTATTAACATTAATCTACCTTCCTAGTGCGCAACTTTTAACCTGATACTAAACTTTCCTTGATTTTTGGAATGATTGCATATTATGCGTGTAGAATCAAAAAATGAAAATGAGAATAAAAGGAGCAAAAAATAAATATAAGAGATTTACATGATTTTGATCATAAAGTTCTACTTCATTGGCATAATATCATCTTTATTATTATTTTTATTGGTTCTCAGACAATTTACAAAAGGGGAATGAATTATGTGTGTTACTTTTTATTTTGTTTGAGATGTAATGAATAAATTGTCTATTATAGTGAATGATTATAACAAGTATATATAATTGAATCATAAAATAAACATAATAATAATAATAATAATAAGGTGTAGGAAAAGAGACATAAAATCTATTTATAATAGTTCAACTACGTAACTATTGATTTACTTCATTCTCCAAGCTATACTTGAAAGTTCACTATCTTCTTCCTTTGATAGGTGACGAGAAACTTTTCATACACTATCTTCTTTACCACAAATAAAGAGTAATAATCATTTTGGTTTATTACGGGTGAAGAACAACTCTTTATAATTCTTATTTAAAGTTAAAAGGAACTATTACAATGTATCCCAACAATTTTTTGAGTTACAGCAATTGTACAATTATATATAACTCGAAAGCTCCCTTTCTTGCTTACTCTATTCAACTAGGTTTTGATATATGTTTTGCAATATACATGTATTCTCAAGTATCTCAAGGCTCTTAGAAACTCTTTATTATGGCAAAGATACATATCATGGTTCAATTATGATTCATTTATACCTAAACCACTTTAAATAGTCATCAAAAAATAAACTAGTCATTACATACGCTAATTCATCGTCTAGTAGGTCATAACGCTCTAATAAGCCATTTTTCCACAGATTGGACAATACACTTCGTAGCATTTGTTCTTATATCTTGCTATCCGATGGAATCTCTTAGGATAACTGAATCTATACATAAAATAATATGAAAACTTGAACTCCCAAGTTTTTTCAAAGATATAAAAACTCTCTATGATAAAAACTTTATTTAATATCATTTCAAAATTTACTTAAATTTTGTTTAAAGATCAAGACACTTTTTCTAAAATTAAAATAAATTTTTTCTTAAATTATAAAAAATTATAAGCTATGTTCTAAATGTAAATGATTATGATGAATGAACGCCTAACTTATTGAAATGACAAGATAATATTCCAAAAAAGATTACAATGATTTGTTATATATGGAACAACTTCATTTATTATTGTTCTTGGTTTAATTAAATTGGCTTGAAAATCTATTAAATTGTATATATGCTCCACTTTACTCTTTTTTTTTCATCTTTTGACTGTTCATTGATTAAATTGGCTCATTTGCTTACTTTTTTTCATTCCATTAAACTTGAATTTTTACCTCTTGCTTGAATATATGAGCTTCTTAATATCATTAGAGAAAAAAAATATTACTAGTAACATGTTTCTTTGCCATCAAAACTATTAGCTAAAATCTCATATAATCCAATAATTTTATTAATATTTCAACATCATATTAGAGTTAGGATTTGTGACTTCATAGCTATAATTTCCTCTAATTTGTTGTATTACAACTATCATACATTAAAATCATTATGTTACCAACCATAAAAAATGAAATTGCATGTTGTCCGATCTACAACCACAAAAGTCAAAGTTACTTACTATGTAAGACAATATATTGAATCTTAACATAAAACAATATAAAGAGAATAAAGAGAGCGAAAGAGGAAGACAATAGATATATCTGATTCAATCATGACAGTTTATTCCACGGATATAATATAAAGCTAACATCTTTCTAGTTTAGATTTATATGTTGTTTGTACAAGAATAATAATTCCTATTTATATACAAAGTCTTATACTAGACCTTCTCAGATCCTGCATTTAAGCAAAACTCCATTGGTTATTATTGCTGTTGCTATCTTACACTATACTAAAAACTAAACATATAGAAATCAAAGATTTAAATAAATAAAAACTTAATAAAGGATTTGATTGAGGTATGCATGATTGTGATTGTATCAAAATATACTCTTAACAATAGCAATGCCTACCGTCTATTGCACATGTTTAACCATTTTTGTACTTCACACAAACAACATTTCCTAACAAAGCTAATACAATTTAAGATTAAAAAAATCATCTCTTATATAGTTTGACTCATTTTTCCTATGATTTAATATTCTAAAACGTGTTAGTGCTTAGTTCAATGATTCATATTACTCCTACTAATTTCTTGGTTAATTTTGTAATGAAATTGCCACATGACATATTTAATATCACGGGTAAGCTCCATAAAAGATTTTGGTTAAAAACAAAAAAAGTTATAGAACTATAAAATTAAGAATACATTTTTTGAAATATTAAATCATAAAATTTTTAAGGAATTAAAAAGATCACGTGAGAAGATGCATATTTTTACATTATAAGTAAATTTTGGCTCAATAATAAGTATTTCACATAAGTTCCAGAAGCAACACATAAATAAACACATAATTCAGGTATCACCAATCAAATCACAATTTAGTGAACAATATTCACTACTTAATTAAACATGAATATCATATAAATTAACACATAATTCGCATGTTATTAACAAAATCATAATTTAATGAGTAATATTTTCTACATAATTAAACATGAATGTTCCATAAATGAACAAATAATTTATGTATCACCAGCTAAAGTTGTATGGTTTAACAGAAAATGGTAATTAGCTAAAACTTTTTTCAAAGTCTTAAAGAATATTAAATAAAAAGAGATAATGGATTTAAAATGATTCCCACTTCTACTTACTTTAATCCGTAGCATTTTCTAACGATTTTAGTGCTTTCAAACTTATAAAGATACAATTTATAAGAAAGCAAATTATTAATTCTCTTGACACATACTAAGGAAGTGAACTAATAGATATCCAAACACACTTTGCAATCAAAAGATGTAAAAGAGATCAATGACATAATATAAATAGGTTAGAATAATTAGTTTTTTTCCCTTATATTTACTATTCAAGTACTTTTTATTAAATTTTACTTTTAATGGGGTAAATAAAAAACTTTCTTATAAACATTAACCCTCTTAACATAGAGTTACAAAACAAACACTTTTTTTTTGGATGAAGAGCAATCTTACAGATATATATTTTTCATTCGGGTGGAAATAAACTTTTACAAAAGTATAATTCAATTATTAAGATAATGAATAAAATTAAAAATTTTCTTTTTTCTTAAACAAATTACACATAGTTAAATGAATTCAAAACTTACAATAATCTCTCAAAACTCATCTAAAAAGCATTTACTTCTTCAACAATTATATATACACACACACACTAAATTCCCTTGTTCATACTCTTTAGAACCAAATTTAATAAAAAGTATAATGGTTATAATAATCAAACTCTACGTATTCAATTGATCAAATAGAAAATTGGAAATCCTATAATAATTACACATCTCCAAAGTGCTAAATTAAAAAATTAGAGCTTTGTATACATTTATAAGATATTAAATATAAAGACTCAAGACACTAATGTCATTACCAATAGATGTTTTCTCTTTTAGGAGGAAGAGGTCTACATTAAATACATAAAGAAAACATAAGATTCAGATGCCAATTTAAAAAGAGAGGAATAAGTGAAGGTAGCCTATTTTGTGAGCTAAATAACCATATTCGCAATTACAGATAAAGGAATCCATTTTGGCAGTCCACGTGGCCCAATCAAAACCAATAATTCACCCACACCAATCCCTTGCTCTAACACCAGCATTAAATTGGTCTCGACCGTAAAATAAAATTGAAGAAAAAAATCTAAGGCTTGTGTCACACAACCATTTGTCCGTCTCTCTAACATTATTAAATATGTGCTGTTGTTTTTGATCCATTTTCAAGCACTACAGATTACAAAATTCTCTCTTTCTAGAATCTCAGCTGCTTCTGCTTTCTCTGTCTAGAAGAGAACTGACAATGGCAGCTGCAGCGACGCCGGCGGTGGCCGTGAATGGTGGCGTGAAGGTGGCGACACAGGCCTACCTGGAGAGCAAGCCGGTTAAGGAGACTAGGGTGTTGTTAGCTGATCTCTGCCGCCATTTCTACACCCTTGGATGGGTGGGAGGGACAGGTGGCAGCATCACAATCAAAGTTCACGATGACTCTATCCCTAGACCTCACCAGCTCATTGTTATGTCCCCTTCTGGTAAATATGAGTTTTTTGGTTCCTTGGATGCTCATATGGGTTGGTTCTTGTGATTGAAGTGATTCTGTTTTTCATTTCCTGTGTTTTTCTGTGCTTGTATTTTTGTTGTGAGATGTGATTGTTGATTCAATCATAAGAAGCTTATGTAGAGTATGTTTATGTGTGTGAAGGTGGGATGTTTCCAATGTTATTTGCTAGCTCTTTTTAGATGCTGTGAAGCTTTATCCTTTATGCGTTTTTGGTTTCTTCCGTTCCTCTTTTTTTTTTCTTCAAATTTTTTGGTAAAACACCGGTTCTTATGAGGTAACAGCTTTGGGATCGAAGAGGAAAGAGAAGAGGGAAGAGAAGCTCGATGCTTATATGTTTATGTTAGATGTGTTGCGTAAGCGTTATTTTTTTCTTTATAAATAAGTTTATGTTCGATTATGAATTGTTTTGTTGCTGCTTATATCGTAGTTAAGCTCATTGCTTGCCTTAGTTTGCTTACATGGAATTTGATTAGTGGGCACACGCAACTGAAACTTATGGTCTTGGTTTAGTTCCTTGTTTCTTATTGTGTGCGTTAGTCAATGATAGTTTAGAGTCTTACTTTATGTATTTTGAGGCTCAGTTCTGTTGTTAGGCTCTGCCTGCATTCAGATTCCCATGAAAATTCTCTATTCAACTGTATAAAATACTGGTGATTTTTTTGAGTCGATTGCAAAATATTTGATACGTTTGGGCATGGCATAATGGTAAAGAAAACTAATATAGTTGACCTTGTTGGACATGCTGAAGGTTTTGGAACGATGTATTTATCTTGGTTCTTATCAGGCTTTTACTGTCATGCTTTTAGATCAATGCTTCTTCCTGATCAAGTCTGTGTGTAATGAGTGTCCATTTTTCAGCTTAGACACAAGTTTGACCTCCTTAGTGACTCCAGATGTTCAGTGGCGTTTTGACCTTTGATTTCTCTGCATCCTTTACTTTATCTCAGTTTTCTGTTTGTGATCTGGACTTTGATAGGTGTTCAGAAGGAAAGAATGGAACCAGAGGACATGTACATCTTAGATGGAAATGGGTCCGTATTGTCAGTGCCATTTCCAAAGCCTTATCCGCATAAACCTCCCAAGTGCTCAGATTGTGGGCCTCTCTTCATGAAGGTATCTTTTTGTGTATTTATTTATCATCTTCTCATGCTACAAAGGATTAGTTATTTGGCTAATATCTATTTATTGATGAAGATTAAACTACTATCCACAGCATTTAAATCCAAGAAAGTGAAATTCAACTCTTCAGATTTGCATATAGCTGTCCTTTAGATGGTTTTTGTAATGTAATTGATTTTCTAGTGTTTTAGGGATCGGTCCCGTTTATACATTGGTTTCAAAACTTTATTAGCAAAATACGTTCATTCAGTTTATATGCTTCAAAAACAAATTTTTGGTTTCTTAGGTCACTATCAATGGGCATCACAAAATCTCCATTTTCTAATGACTTCTAAGTTCTGTCAAAATGGCTAAGGTGTTTCAGTTGCAAATGAACCATGAACCTTGTCTTAATTAGTCATAGTTTTAATATTCGTAAGGTTGGGCATTTAAACCGCTTTGACCTTGATTTTGGTGTTCCTACTGGAAGTTTGAAAGATCTGAGAAATTGGAGATCAAAACTAGAGATGGAAAATTGGCCAGGCCCGAGTCAATGGGCAAAAGTGTGACTTGACTGGGCTTTGGGATGGGCCTATCTTAGGCTCACCGAACCGGTTAAGCCAAGATGCCAACATGATGTCGGTTCGACAAAACAATGTAGGTTTTGAAGAATCAATTGAACTGGGCCCGAGGCCCAAAAAAATTATTAGGCCGGCCTGGTCCCAACCCATTTCCAACCCTATTAATTATTTAAAACTTATAAATTTTTGGTTTGTATCTTATGAGTTCTCATTCATAAAACAATTACTTCATCTTATCAAGCGCGCAATGAAATGTCTTCTTGTACATGTTCCATCAAAGTTACACTTGACCTGGTGGAATACTTAACTGCTGCTGCAGCATTCCTAGTTTGTGGATCTTGCAAATTCATTCTTCTGTCCTTGGCATCACCATCTTCTCCCAGTTGCAGTAAGATTTCTCATTTTCTGGTAAAATGCAGGCATATCAGATGCGTAATGCAGGAGCTGTTATTCATAGTCATGGAATAGAGTCTTGTCTTGCAACAATGATCAACCCATTAGCCAAAGAATTTAGAGTAAGCATTTCTATGTTGCCATCTATAATTGGTCTTGGCTTGGAACTGTTCTTTATATTGCTGCTAGCAACCTTTTATGTTTACTTTATACCTTTTGTTATTTTCATGCATACAAGAATACATACTAGTAGGTATCTGTTGATTTGTAAATTGTCGTGTTCTCTTTTGAAGCTTAAAACAAAAAGGAAGAAATTCTGAATCTTTGATGTCAAATTGATTGTCTGAATGTTGCAGAAAGCATTTTGCTGTGACAAGTTTCCACTTCTTTGAATGTCTTCATTATATATCCCTTGCACAAACTGCAGATTTTATCCTGCGGGATGGTCCGTCTGGCCAACTCAACTTTAATTATCTGCAGCTTGTACAAATGCTCTGCTCAACTGCAGTATTCAATATGTTTGTTCGTGTTTTACATTTTGCAGATTACACATATGGAGATGATTAAAGGAATCCAAGGGCATGGATATTATGATGAACTTGTGGTCCCCATAATAGAGAATACAGCCTACGAATATGAGCTTACAGAATCTCTTGCTAAAGCTGTATGTCTTTATTGCATCCTTAAGTCTGGAAATCTACTTACTAGTCCTGAGATGATCTTTTAGAATTTTCTTCTTGCAAAATCAATGTTGTAAGAGATTTCTTCTTGCAAAATCAATAAGAGAAATAAGAGTATTCTTTTTGGACTTAAGGTCACCTGGTTGCCTTTGCAATGTTTGCTGAGTATATAAAATCTATATGTTGATGCGATCAGCTAATTTTTGTCACTTTTGAATCTCTCCCTACAAGAATTCATAGAATCTCTTAGGCACCTCGTAGGCTCTTAGAACTGATTACTGTATTGCCAACAATTCTGACAAGATTACTTTTAATGTAGGAAATTCTGAGTGGTTTTGGAGGTCTAAAAGGATACATCATAAGTGCATGTTTTTGCATCAAATTTCTGCTAAAATGTTCTCTTCTTTGATAGTCTTCTTAAATTAATTAAAATCTTTCTGTTTTCCAGATAGAGGCTTACCCAAAAACGACAGCTGTGCTAGTTCGTAACCACGGCATTTATGTATGGGGTGATTCATGGATCAATGCTAAAACTCAGGTTTGTGCTACCTACTTGATGATGAAATGCAATTGGCTCCTCTTTCCTGCACTTAATATCTAGCTGAAGTAGTGCATAAATTCTTTCTATCTATTAATATATACTTTTTCTTCACAACTACGACTGAGGTTGTACATGAGAGAAGTTGGTGTAAATGATCTTAGTGGCAGGTGACCTGATTATAATTATATTGGTCTGCAATGACTGTCTTTGTTGTTTATAACGTAGAGTGGCTCATTTGTTATAGAGAGTCCCAAAGTAACCTCTACTCTTCCTTCATGGAAGTGTTAAAATTTTTCTACCTTCGGTTTCAACTGAACCTAGCTTTTTTGGCATGAAGATATTACTAATTTTGTGGAAGGTGCTGTGAAGCCCATAAGATGTTGGATGTCTTTTTTTTTGGGTCGAAAAAGAAAAGGATGATCTCGTTAAACAAAATGGTAAAGGCATTTTTGATCTGGTCACACACAATTCTGATTTTAAGCTCCTTTCTTGTGCCTTTTATCCAAGCTCAAGATAACTAGGTACAATTTTGCTTAGTCTATGCAAGCCAATTCAGCCTCCTGTTAGAAGATAAACTTATTTTTTAACCTCTTCCCTAATAGTTTAAACTTTATTTACAAGCAGTATTTCATGGCAAATAAACTAAAAAGATTAGAACTGGGTGCTTAAGAGCTATCATGAGAAGGATTGTGGAACCTTATTCTTGTTCAGAGATTAGACATTTTATTCTTCTTTGAATTGATTGCAAACCTTGCAGGCCGAGTGTTATCACTACCTATTTGATGCTGCTATCAAACTTCATCAGCTTGGCCTTGACTGCACTACCCCAAACCATGGCCCAATTCAGGATCTCAAAGGGATTCCTGGAACTTACTTAAAGAGAAGCATATCTACCAAGGCTGGGACAAAGGATTCAAATAATGAAATTGAGCCATCATCGGTACATTTCTGAATCGTGGACTTATTATTATCTGCTGGATTTCTTAATTGTAATATGGCCTATAGTTAGTCTTGGTGGATTTGGTATCCTTGAATTGAAATCTCTTTTGAGTCTAAAGAATTAGTTGGTTACAGTGTATATATGCATCATCATTCTTCATATTTTTGGTTGCAGCATTGCATCCTTCTTGACATTGAAGGAACTGCTACACCCATATCCTTTGTTTCTGATGTACTTTTCCCATATGCCCGTGAAAATGTTGGAAGGCATTTGAGTGCAACATATGAGACTGCAGAAACTCAAGATGACATGAAGTTGTTGCGCTATCAAGTAAGGTGTTTCTGCATTAGAAGTTTTGGTACAGTTGTTTTGTTGAATGAACAGCTATGCATGTCAATACTTTTCCTTGTACTTTTTGTGTCTTGCTGTTTTTACTGCATCAGATGCATTCTTATTGGTATGTGGGACATCATGGTGCACTTTATGTTTTAATAATTAAACATAATAATGAAAAAAGTGTGAGATCCTCTACGGTAGTTGTTGTTTGACGTGGTCAACTACATTCTCCAACAACTTTTCTTCAGGTTGAAGATGATTTGGTAAAAGGTGTTGAAGGTGCTGTGCCCATTCCAGGTGATGATGCAGGGAAAGAGGAGGTTATTGCAGCATTGGTTGCTAATGTGGAAGCAATGATACGAGCTGATCGGAAGATCACTGCCTTAAAGCAATTGCAAGTAATTGTTCAGAAGCATAGCACATTTGAACCTTAATAAAGACAGAAAATTTCCTAGCTTGAAACTTTCTTTGTAAATATCTTGTGCAGGGTCATATATGGAGGACTGGGTTTGGGAATAAAGAATTGGAATCAGTAGTGTTTGATGATGTACCAGAAGCATTGGAAAAGTGGCATGCTTTGGGTATAAAGGTTAGTTCTTGATTAATTTCCCCTTGAATTTCCACCCTAATTTTTTTTCTATCCAATCTCATAATTCCCAAAACACTATTTCTTATCCACCTCTAAACCATTTCTTAAAATCCACTTATTCGATTTAGCTATGAGTTTTAATTGTTCTTAATTTTAATTGAGTATCGATGATTCAGAGTGTTCTATGCGAACTTCTAAATTTTTTAGTGACGATAGATGAGTAAAATCACTATATCTTAGTGCTACCAAGAAACGGTACGTTATACATGTTAGTTGTTTGATACTGAGACTAATTATGTCTCATAACACAGGTATACATATATTCTAGTGGCAGCAGATTGGCACAAAGGCTATTATTTGGCAATACAAACTATGGAGATCTGAGAAAATATTTGTCGGGATTTTTTGACACCACGGTGGGGTAAGTTGTGAAGATCCTACTCTAGATAAAAATCTATTAAGAAAACAGAAAGAAGAAATTAAATGCGTTTGCAATGTCCATTGTTGTGGTGGTTATTTGTAGAAATAAGAAAGAAACACGCAGTTACGTCGAGATCACAGAGTCACTGGGAGTTGATAAGCCGTCTCAGATCCTGTTCGTTACAGATGTTGTTCAAGAAGCTGCAGCTGCAAAAGCAGCAGGTGATGCTTTATGATCAATTCATTTGGTGGGAAGAGCATACGTGTATAGCGTGTCCAAGTCTTACTAAACTCATTAAGAAGCTATATTTGTTATGTTCATAATGTGTTTTTATTCCTCATCAATTTTCTTTTTCAGGTCTGGAGGTGCTTATTTCTGTCCGGCCGGGAAATGCCCCACTTCCGGAGAACCATGGCTGGAAGACAATCACCTCTTTTTCTGAAATCTGAAACTATGCGTAAGTTTTGTGATAGATAAGTCTAATCCTGCGCTATGTATAATGTATCCTCAAATAAAAATGAAAATTGCCAGCTGCAACAGGATGATCTTTTTCTTCAATAAATGGGAAAAGAGTTTCTTATTCCAGTTTTTACATTTAGGCTCTGAATACCAATTTTGTCTCAGGTATGGTGAATGAAAATTTATTTTTTTCTTTTTTCATTTGTTATATTAATTAATCTTACATAATTAAAAGTGGAATTTCTTATTCATTTAAAATTCAAGATTACGTGAAAATAACTATATTTAACTTGTTTAATCTTGACTGTATAATTAACATTATAATTTTGTATAATAAACAAATGACTAATTTTAAATTAATTTGACAAAGAGAATTCCTTACATGGCATCAAATTTCATCATATAAGAACATAAGTAATGAATTATAGATTAAGTAGATTTATTTTCTATGTAAATTGATTTTTGTTTCAATTATTATATTCTGAAAATTATAATTTTTTTTAATGATATTATTTAATCACCATATAATTTTGTTTACTTTTTCTCTGCTAGTAATTCTAAAACGTAATAACTTAAAATATTATATTATTTTAATTAAAATATATTAATAAAATATGATAAAAAGAGATTGTATGATAATTGAACCAATAGCTTTAAAAGTATGAAAATTAAAATATAAAAAAGTAAAATAATAAGCGTGAACTGCATTTAGGGGATGAGTTATTATGTCAAGGGCAGGTTCACCGGTTAAAAATTAAAAGAGTACAGATTAACACTCACTTGCCAAATGACAAGGCTCGTCCAGTTGAGCTATTCCTCATGAATAGGACCTCAAATTTGTTCCCATTATACATGTAGTATCCTTGAAACATCATAATTAATAATTGAAAATTGTTATTATGGACCTCTAATAATTACTTTGACCAATGTATTAGATTTTAAAAAAAAGTTAAGTCCAGATATCATGACCTTCATGTAAGTGGTCCCACTAAACACACTTAATGCAGTATAATCAAATTAAACAAGGACTCGTATTTCTTACTTAGCAATAATACACAAGCACTTTTCATGTCACTAGTTCAGCCCAGAGATCATTCCATTTCCACCCATTGTCATCAAATAACTATATATACTCATATCTTGTATTTAGTGGGGGATAAATAAAAAAACATTGTAAAAAATTATATAGGGAGGATATGTTTCTGAATAGTCCAAATCTAAAAGAAGCTTTTTTCATGCAAGCGCATGTTGGAGTTAAAAGCTGTTCCAAGTTGCAACTAAAATGGTTGCAAGTAGTAGTCTAGTAGGCCTTGTCTGAACCCCACCAGTCACCATTGGAGACTTCTTCATAATTCGAATGTACACAATTGAGGAACAAACATGTATAGAGAAAAAAGGGAAGAAAGTATCTCTGAATGGAGGATATGTGATTAATTAATTAAAAATTAATGTTAAGTAATTCTTGAAAATTTTTTATGTACTTTTATTAAATCAAGTACTTTTCTCTGAAATATATTTAAATTAAATTAAATTATAATGTATTTGTTTCGGAACGTCAAATTTGTGATACGCAACATTTCATACTGCCCTGCCTCTCACGCCACTCTCTTTTCATTTCTTTTTCAGTCATCATCATGCCAAAGTCAACTTTCTTTCCCTTTGATGTTTTTTTGAAGCATTCATTCATGCGTTTTCACTTCATAAGCAATGGTCTCCAAAGAGTCAAAAAAGAAAAGAAAAAAGGGACTGGACTGCCCAATAATAAGCTGAAAACAAAGAGAGAAGGGGAAAAGGGAGAGTGTTACTGTTAACCCTACATGGTTGCATTGCCATAAAAGGACAATGCCCATAAATACTTCTAATTCGAAGCAACAGCCAACAGGGATGCTCATTTACTATTCCGTTATCTCTTTATAGCTTCTTACAAAACTATAACTATGAATGCATATGTTTTTGCCACATTAATGGTATGGTATCTTGCTTTTTAGTCTGCAAAACTATCTTTCTTTTTACCCTTATGCAAATAAATCCACAATAAAAAAGAGAGAAACTTTGCTGCTGCTCCAATAAAATCGAGTCAAACAGTGGTATAATGCTGTGTAAACTTGCCGTGAAATATGAATAGGCCAAGAACAGAAATGATCAAACTTGGGTGTGATGAACTTAGTCCAAAGTGTGGGCCATTCATAGACAAAGTACCTTCTTTAGGTAGGAGTGGATAAATGTACAAAGCGTGCTAAAGTGGAAATTGACTTCATTCGGTTACTAAATCGGTAAAAAGTAGTGATACATAACTCCATGGTATTGGAAAACATAGTCATCTTAGCTTAGGTGGTTTAGTTTCATAGATTTGCCATAAAGTTGAACCTCCAGAGACACTCTGCTGCAATAATGAATGGCCAGAAAACTTGTCCCTCCAACAAAAATATTCATATAGCAGACAAACATGTTACTCTGGCGATAGTGTTCCCGTTGTATATTCGCCTTGGCTGCTCAAATGTTCTCTGAGAGAGAGGCCAAAGAGATTGGGAGAGAATGCAGACTTATAGATGACTATGCACAGACAAATTATGTAAAGAAAAATCAAAGAAGGAAGAGAAATGGAGAAAGGAAGAGAAATGGAGAGAGGAACAAGGAACCATAATTTCTCTGGAAATTTTCATGAAACGGAATACACAAGCAGTGACAGTCAACCAGATGAAAATTCACCAGACTTATCAAAGATGATAACTTTGCCCAAAAATTCTTATAGCATCATATTAGTCTCCACCAAAACACGTAAAAACAAAATGATACAGATAAGAGAAGGGAAACAAAATAAAAACTTTACCATATATCATAACAAGAGGGATCAAATTGTACAAGTGAATCAAGAATCTCTACCTCTCCCTCAAACCATCCAAACCCATCAACCCATTCTTCATCAAGCAGAAGAACCTGAAACTTTCGGTGAGGTCACAGGAAAGAGTGGCAACAACTGTGGCTCTGAATCTCTGGGAGTAGATATAGGGGATGGATGCAAGTAAAAACCTCTCTCCGCAATTGTTCTCTCCTCTTCTGATGACGAATTCCCTAAAGAAGGTGAATTCCTGTTGAAGGGGTCGTCATTCAATGGAGTTACAGGGCTAAGAGTCAACTTGGGAAAGTCAAGCAAGCTTGGAGACAAGATCTCAGGCCTGTTTCTGGGAGAAAATCCTGAAACTGCGTTATTATTGCTGACAAAACTAGGCAACAAAGGATTGATCCTGAGATGGTTCTTGAGATTGCTGTTTCTTCTTTCATAAAGCTTGAAGCTCTGCTGTTGCTTCTTTGGAGCAGTCTTGACAGGAGGGATAGCGAAATTCCTTGATGTCGGTAGTTGTGGTGAGGGATGTGTAGGATCTTGGGTTGTTCTTGATGAAGCTTGTTTGACTGTTTCAGTTGAACCAGTGAGCATTTGGACAACCTGCTTGAAGGTGGAAGTGTCTGCCTGAACAAAGGTTGTAGGGTAAGGGTTAGTGTCAGATCTGGAGATGGGTACTGGAGTAAGTGGTGGGGTGTGAATTTGGGCAGAGTTGTGGTTTCCACTGCTATGTGGAGAGTTTAACGGAGATGGGTTCCTGTTATCTTGACCTCTTGTTGGGTTTTCCATGGATGGGTCTAACTCAGGTCTCCTCTTCTCCAAGAACATCATATAGAGTGAGTGAGAGGTAAAGAGAGAGTTGTGCGTACAGAGGTGGAACTTGGAAGAGTGAAAAAACAAGGGGATGCGTGGTGTGGTAAGAGAGAAGTGAGGCTAATGCTTAAAAGGGATTTTGCCTATTCCTGTAATGTTTTGTTCAACCTTGTTCCATTTCAACAAATAGATTGTCTACATCCACTCTTCTGTCGTTGTTTGTACTGAATTTGTATGCCCTTTTTGGTGGGGAGAAATTGCCCAAACTGCGATTAGAAGGGTATTGGTTGTATTTGGAATTTCAATGCACCACATCCACCAGTGGCCTAGTCTTTTAGAATCAATAAAATACGTGCATAGATTCAAGTTCAGCGCACAAACACATATAATATATGTAATAATATATATATATATATATATATATATAGAGAGAGAGAGAGAGAGAGAGAGAAACAGAGGAGTCTGTGTGTGGCATTGACTTCAGAGCCCCGACTGCAAAGGACTGTTGTGTGATGATGGCAACTTTTGATCAGAGAAACAACCCCTCTCTGTCTCTCTCTGTACCCAATTCATTAAACAAATCACAATCCCAAGGTGCGTGTGCACCACTCTCCATACCATTGAGCCAGCCAGTATGCAATACAAGAATTCATCCTGTAAAGACTCACTGTTTGTTTGGATGCTGTCTTCAAAATGCAGAGGCGGAACGGAACAAAAATTTAAAGACAGAACAGAATAAAAATTAGAGACAGTAAGCTGTTTGGTTATGAAGGACAGAATAGAAAAAATTATCTTCGTATGGAGGACAAAATATGTTTGGTTACAATGGACAGAACAAAAAACAGTATCAATGACAAAAATACCCCTACAGTATAATATGATTAGAAATATGTAATTCATTGATTATTTTATAATTGTAT
>JAOTAY010000109.1:1428-12265 GCA_025629805.1 Erythroxylum baracoense | reverse complement strand
TAATTAATTAAAATATTGATTAATTAATTAAAATATAATTATTAATTAATTAAAATATTGTTTGTTTTAGGTTTCAGGCGTTACATGAAGCTATTTTCGTCTTTTCTTGATTGTATCTCAGTTTTGGAAGGAACAAAAATTTCTGTCTTTGTCCTCTGAAGACGGAACAAAAATAGGTGAGGACAGCAAGCAAACAGGACGAAGGACAGAACTTTTACGTCCTTGTCCACTGTCCTCACTCCTGAGGACACTAACCAAACGCAGGGTGCGTGTGCACCACTCTCCATACCATTGATCCAGCCAGTATGCAATACAAGAATTCATCCTGTAAAGACTCAAGATTGGTTTGTTTTGTCCATTGCACCCAATCGTCATTTTCAACTCAAAAGTACGTACCAATAAGTCATGGATTTCTTCTTCTTCTTAAAAAAAAAAAAGTTATGGATTCTTTCTTGTAATTAACCATTTTGTTTCCATTATTATAAATATTTAGTTTCAAGATAAAACTTTGTATTCTTATTTTTAATATGTATAACGAGAAAATAAAAGTTGTTTAATTTCAGTATTAGCTAGGATTTCACCATAGGAAATATCCATCTATCAAAACGAGTTACCTTTATTGAAAAGAAACAGGTAAGTTGAGCCACCATTTGAAAAAGGCGACAGAGTCGAAACTTGAAACATTGTAGCAGCCTCCTTTTGTTAGCTTTTCGGTTACTGATAAAGTAAAACATGTTGTGACATCATTTGGTAGCTGAAAACACTCCACCAGTGACACGACACGATTGTGATATATTCTGTAAATGACTAACAAAAATAATGTGTATGCAATTAATCAAACAATTGATGATAAAAGAATTAATGATTAGTTTTTAATAAAAATTTCATTGAGTTTGTTCAATTCCATTTCTAAAAATTAATATTGATATGATTCTTGCTTTTGTGATCGAATCATGTTAATTTTCAAATATGAAAAAGATGAAAAGATCAGGGGAAAGGAGAATCAAATTCTCGCTTACATTGAGCAGGTAAGAGGTGAAAACTGAAAGAAAATTTAGAAAAGAAGGGTGGGGGACCAAATTAAATTCCATTAAGCGCCACTCCCGCTCCAAAAGGGATCGTATTCTTCCATAGCCAAATCATTGTGTCTGGTTTGTGGAGTTCCTAACAAGCTCCATTTATAACGCAAAGGGATTAATTAATTAGTTATAAGCCGTACAAATTTGATTAAACAGCAAGCCATTTAACGAAAGGAACTCTCAAGAGTAGCCTATTGAATTGTACAATGGCAGAAATTCAGGTAGATTAACTTCTGCTAATTTCCTTTATTCATTCACACAACTTGTTGATTTAACTTTGAAATTCTCATGGTAACCTGCAGGTTGTTAAACAAAGAAAGGGAAAAAAAAAAAAAGAGAGGTTGGAGGTTGGAGGTTGAGGAAGTAAGTACAATCTCAAGTAGGTCCTGGGATAAATGTAAACGATATGATTGAAAGCAGACTTATGAATAATTTATGTGATCTTTCACCTTATTGGATGCATAATGAGCTATGATTGAGTGAGAATGACTGAGTGGCTCTCTAATTGTGGGTCTGTAGATGGCGTCTCAATGTCAACAAACGTTCATGAACGAGTGCTCTTTTCTTTCTTGTTTGATAGGTGGGACTTCATAGTTCGGCTTGTCATGTTATTGTTGCAATTGCAAGTTGAAAAATGGGACATTGCGCTTGTACATCTCTTCCTTTGGCATCTTCAATAATTGATTAAACTTGGTTTCATGCAATGCCAAAGTCTTTGAGGCGAAGTTTCTTTGGAACTTGTAATCTAAGAATAGTTTGGATTGGATTGAAATGAATGGTAAATGCAACACTTATCCTATCATTTAAGTTGCATTACATGACACTTTTTTTTTTTCCTCTTTTGTTGTTAGGATCTAATTATTCGAATTTGATTGCACCAAATGAATGGTATTATTATTATTATTATTTTCTCTCAGACATCCCATATGATATGAGGCTGAGGCCATATAAGGATTCAAACATGAACTATTGAGGACGAACTAACTAATTAATTCTAAAATCCCTTGGGACGCCCACGACGCACTAGTTTTATACGAAAAGGCTCAAGAACATTATAAAGGATAAACTCTCACGTGCACTTCTTCCCTATAGTACATAATTCATTCTCTGCATTGTCTCCTAATAACCATTAATAAGCAATAAGCATTAAATTCGCATGTTAATTAGCTGTTTGCTTAGACTATAGGGATCAGGTCACTAAGATGATAAATGTTAAAAATAATGTTGGGGTTATTGGGGCAGCTTGGATCTATTATCCAAAAGGAAAATGCTGAAATTAGGTGGGTTTTTGGTACATGTGTTTGCTGTACCAATTTGTGAATTGTGACAACTTATGGTAAGAGCATAGTTTTGATCCATTTTGTTGACCTTGTACCTTCCGCCTATCGTTTCGTTAGTCATCTTTCCCATCGTCATAGCCACCATTGTTGATTACAACATTCGATACTCTGAATCGGCGTAGACAGATTGGAAACGAAACTAGTGTGAGCTCATTGTTTGATTAAAATAATGATAATAAATATACATAGCTACTTAACACTTTTTAACTTTTTTAGTTACTTAACACAGGGCGTCCAAGTTTACCCTTCCTTGACGCTTAAACTTTTTGTTTAAGAGACTCACATGATGTGGAGTGGCTTTGCACAATGAAACAAATTAACAAGGCCTTTTATGATCATTCGAAGAGTTGTTGATTCCACCGAGTTGTTGTTTCCAATTGATTTGCTGCCAAAGTAAGGAAGAATTATTTAAACGATAGAAGTTCAAAGAGAATAGAGACGATAAGCAACCACGTGATTGATTTAAGATTAAGGTTTATACATGATCAATATAACATTAAAGAAAAACTGGCCATATTCAACTGTTCTTCCTCAATGCATATATTTTCATTAATGGACCTTCAGAGGGCATTCCTTTCCCAGCGTTGCTTCTAATTGAAGACATGGGTTCGACAGACAAGTGTTCCTCCTGAAGAAAGTGTTACTTTTGATGTATCACTAAATTAACATTTTTAATTTTATTCTCAACGGATGCCCATGCCCTGCATAATTTAAAATAAAAGTTATAATGTTTCCAATTAAATATGAAATGAATCTATTCCTTGTTTACATTTTCAGAGCAAGGAAAAAGAAAACGCTTTCGAATCTCGTTCCATTAGGGTTTTGTGTCCTCGTTAACAAAATGTGTGCGATATGACATCCAATGCTTTTAGTTACGTACAATTTGGACTATCTTGCCATCCTACGATCATTTACTTTAGTCAAACTATGTGTACGAAGTATGGTCCATAGTTATCACCATTAAACAAAACGTATTTCTTGTCATGTAATACTAAATAATTTTTTAACTAGTTAATTAAATAAATTAGAATATATAAAAAAACTTAAAACGTAAACATCCCAAATAAGTTATCCGTGTCTTTTTGACTTATTTAATTACATAGAAGTCGGTTTCTTCTCCTAAATCGAGGCTATAAGATACCAAAAGTTGGCAATTTCTGTAAAAGAAAGCAATTTATAATCATTTTGGAGTCCTAATGGAAAGGCTGTGTTGATGGAAACCCAGCTTTGGACTTAGTATATAATAAATCAGGAGGTCGAAACCAATACGGCTAGTCAAGCGCATAAGCAGACTGCACACATGCACGCCAACACATTTTCCAAGGTCAAGAGCATCTTAACAGTATTCAATTCAATAATTGCTCGAGGGAAATCTGACCAGACATTGTCCAACAACAACCCTGGTCCTTTTTTTTCCCCAAAAATGATATTGAAAAACATTTCCCACGCAATTCAACCCCTATCCAATTATACTAACTTTAATCATCAATCGGATATGGTCACGCATATAAATATATATAATTAAGCTTAAGAGTATAAATTGCAAATGCTCGGCTTGGTGGAAAATCCAAAAGATCTAGCTAATGATACAAAAATAGATAAAAAAATTAAAGAGAGAACGAATGATACTGTTGTAAAATGGAAGTTAAATGTAGGACTTCCGTTGAAGTGGCCTAAGTCCATGACATTGGAGTTGGAGTGGACCTCTATAGCAGAAAGGGGCATGAATACTGACTAAAGTTGTCTTATCTGGGAATAGCTGTCCATAATTCTCGGCTACATTGTCTTATTTGAATCTTTTTTAAGATTAAGAGTCAAAAATTACTGTCATGGTTAGTGACATCTGAGGAAGGTATATCTGTGTGATTCTACCTATGAAAGATTTAAGTCACTTGCAATATAAAATAAAAAATTTGTTCATAAGGCTCATCCTGCAATAGATAGAAGACCCTACTTTCACCAAATGGCTTCATTTTTCACCTTGTATAGTGGCCTGATAATTATCTTGCAAGATCTACGTCAAGCATAGAATGAAACATTTATACTCCTGACCGGACGTCACATAGAATGAAAAATTTCTACGCGACAAAAACAAGGTCTGCACAGTTTTAAGTGGACACGTCAAAATAAATTGGACTTTAGATGCTCTGTATGCACGACAGGAATCAAACACATTAGCAAATGAGCTCAAGGCACACATCGTGAGGATTGGGTTCAGGGTTCACTAGCTGCGAAACCTGCCTCTGGTAAAATCATCAAAGTGCCCGAGCAACACTTTTGAACTCGTTCAAGCAGGACTGAAGTATCTTTTGACGTTTTTGAAGAGACTGCTTTTCATTTTGTAGCACGTCTATTGCACCGGGTGCTACAAACATGTCCATGAATTTCTCGTCACTCACAGCAAACAGGTCCAACCCCAATGCCACAAAGAGCCGATCCCGACTACATGAAGCAGAGCAAAACAGAAAAACTTGGTGCTTTCAATTCCTCCATAACGAAAAGAACGCCTAAAAATGAAATGACCCATGGGGATAGAATCTAAGTGGTTTATCTTTGAGAAATTTAGACACTATGTGTCTGGGTGAAACAAGAAAAGAAACTTTTTTTGTTGTCGTAGCTTTAAAGAATGAGAGAGATGCTCGACCCTGATGAAGTTGATGATCAATAAATCAGAAATACAATGGGGAATAAAGAATTTAAAATAGTGAACTGCTCATAGTTCTGCCAATGAAAGCAGTATAGACTAAAAGGTGGTAGAACGCAACAGGAAGTCTAAAGCTTTTCAACAGCAAAAGGAAAAGGAAGGGTGACATAACGATGTAACTAGTGGGATAGAATCAATAATGTAGGCACCCTGTTATGTCGATAAAGCCCTTATTCATGAGTTCCATATGATATGGTGATAGAAGGACACCATGTATCCACCATGCGTACGTGATTAAACTTGTAAGCTAATGCATATGCAGATCGAATACAAAAAGAAAGCAACTCACCAAGGGGTTAAAAATCCAGAGTTCAAAGCTGATGTCACACTTCGTTCAACAAGAACTTCTCTTATCCTCGCAAAGTACTGTGCGGCAGACGAGCAGATATCTGAATACGCTGAACCTGACCTTACACCACCATCTATATTTCCAAATAGAAGACTGCCACCATTTTGCACTCTTAAAGGTTCATTACCTCTGTTACTTCCTGCCATCCTAGTGACCCGCTTCCCAATTTCCTTTTTTCCCCCACCATGTATGATGTCACATGGTAGTTCAGGAGATGGAGTTTCGGGTACTGTCATTTGACTGTCTTTGAGAGCTTCTCTAGCTTCTGCACCTTTTCCTGGTGTAGTTTGTTGAGCACTTCTTTCTGGAGGTATGTTCTCCTGATCTATCATTGTTTCATCACGATATGATGCGCCACCATCGGATAATTCAAAACAAAATGAGCCAGCTGAAGCTTGGTAAAGTTTAGAATATGATGTTGCACTCAAGCCAAAGGTTCCCTCAAGGTTGTTCTCGTAACATATTTGGGAGTATGGGCTCGTAACTGAATCAAGGTGATGCCGAACTAATTGCTTGCACTGCTTTGCAAGATCCTTGACGAATCGATTGTAAGCATGTCTTAAGGCAGCTAGAAAACCAACATACCCATCCATGTTTCCACCTCTCCTACCATCTGAATAATCAGAAAGAAAAACATGGTGGCTGGTTCACTTTAGTATCTCAGCATAACGAGACTCGGAGAAAAAAAAGAAAAGAAAGAAAACATGAAAAAGGCCCACTATGTTATCAGTTGAATGGGTTTCCACAAACTAAATTAGGATATTTGCTGCCACTACAAAGGAAGGCATATCTTTTAGAATTGAAGAAAAAACTTGAGAGTTGCTGTGTGCATCGTGTCCCAAAAATTGGTTCGTAATTATTAACTATAAGCATTTTGGCCAACCAAATACAATAGATTAATCCTCCAGAAACTTTTCTAGGACGAATGGAAAAGTTTCTCACCTTCTGTGTCACGAATATGATGCCTTTCTAGGGCAAGATCAAAGAGGTTTGCCAAAACAAATGCAAGCCTATCGCAAGCAGTGTCAAGGAGAGGAGAAAGCCAGGACCGGGCAGCAGCACGAGCAATCTCTGTAGCAGCTTCAGCTACACCTCTACCTCCACCTCGTCCAGCATGGGCTAATAAGATATTGGCCACCTGTTTCAAGAATACTGAATAACTCGCTGCATTCATTTTTGACAAATTCAAGGTACACAATTACCTTCTCCCTTGACACTGGGGGGCATTCAATTGAATATGCAGCGCATCTGAATTCATGCATCACTCTTTCAAATGCTGCCCCTCCGTAGAGCCTCAAAGTAGCATTAGGTGGTTTTATAGGTATGGCAACACCTGGCCAACCACCAATACCACTCTCTGACTTCTCCTCCTCTGTTGTTTTTCCCCACTGCTCTGGAGCAGGATCTGCTGCTCCATCGATCAAAGCTCCCTTCACAAATGCACAATAGCAGAAAAAAAATTCGTGATTTACTGCAAAAATATTTTCATGCAAGCAACGAAGCAAAAATTGAAGTGCATACGCTGTCTAGAGGAAGGCAAACTATTTTGAAGATATTCTTTGCTTGATAAACTACTCAGTAGTAAGAGTTGGAAAACAAAATAAAAAAACGCATTACGAATTCTAAATTGTCATTGAAGAACTGGTTGCTTATCCCCAATGACAAAACATTCGGCCGACCACTTACCACATGATTGCTCGTAGAAGCTGCGTGCAACATGGCAGATCTCCGCAGATGAGCAACATCTGATGTAGCTTGAATTTTGGAGTCCATTCTCGTCAGCTCTGAACCGACTTCACTGCAGCGCTGTTCAAGCAAAGCCAGTGTTGCTGGTGCTGCTTCTTTGTATCTTTTCTGAAGCTCCGACTCCAAATAATCCCTTAAACTGCTGAAGCCAATATAGGATTTAAACTTTTCTTCATCAAACCCTCCTTTTACACCATCGCGTAAATGGCGTAGAATTTCCGAATCCACCTGAGATATTTGCCTGCGGAACTCATCATTTGAGATGGTGTTTCTATCTTTGGGTAAAGCAACAAAGAACGGGCGAGTGTTCTCTCCAAGGTACCCACTTGCACTTAGATAGCGATCCACCTCCCACCTGTCACTAAATTCCTGTGCCATTGAAATATTTGGAATAAACTATCGGGCATCCCATATGAACAACAATCAACAAAAAAGGAATTTCTTTCCGCATCCACGCTAACGACAATTGAAAGCCCATTTCTCAGCGTAGTGTCGTTAAAGAATATTAAACTCTCTAATTAATCCCTCCTCTATGAATTGGTAATACCCATCTCAAATATGCGAACAATATTGAAAAAGGACTAAGATGGAGTAGATATGGATACACAGAGACATAATTAAGCTCTTTGATTCTGTAGTACCTTGAGCCGATTGTCGAACTTGGATACAACGATCACCGTCCTTCTGAAGGTTGGATCAATTTCCCGAATTGAATCCAACCATAGTGATGAACACCATTCAACACTGCTCTGCTGAAGAAACAAGAGAATGCGATGTGGAGGACTAGCCAACGATTTGACCATCGAAAGAATCTCCTCGGGCGTGCTCCCTGGTTCTCCCTTCTTTGCCTGCCAAAGTCATTCTTAAACATCAATCCCTTCAAAACAAACGACAAAAACACAACAACACTCACCTTAAGCACAAAACCTGGGGTGTCAATTATTGTGAGATTAGGACAATGAGCATACTCAGCTCTCATCACAATTGGCTTAGAAGAAACTGCCGTTTTAGTCTTTTTCAAGAGGGATTCGGTTCGAGATTTAATGATGTCGGCAATTGCTGTTGATGAAACAACAGAGGTACCATATTCCTCAGAATCCTCGTCCTGGAAGCGACAACGGGGCTCCAGAGCAGTGGGATCGTGGACCATCTGGAGAATGAGGGGCCGGCGAGTGCCCATCTCGACTTCTCTAACATTGAAGCGGAACCCAAGAAGTGCTTCCAGTAGAGAGCTCTTCCCATCGGACTGCCCGCCCAGGGCCACTATCTCCGGGATTGGTAGTTTCTCGCCAAATGCTACCGCGGCGGCCTGCAGGCGGTTGTAGGCCTCGAATCTGGAGCTTGAAGTGGAGTTGGGATTTGGGTATTTCTTGGAGACGGAGGTGGATGATGGGGTTTTGGTGGGTGTGTTCAGGTATGGGTTTGTGGTGGCCATTGGAGAGCGGAGTGAGGAGTAAGAGGTTTGAAATTTCGAAAGTTTTGGCTTTTGGGGGTAAGAGACGTTAGAGAAGTACAGGACGCAAATGGATGGGCTTTGCCTTCAGCCTTGGAATTTTTTACGAATTCCAGCAAACTGTAATACATCTAACACAAATTGTAATTTAATTTGCAGTTATTTAATCCTTTGTAATTTGTATATCTTACACTTTTTCTTTAATTATAAGATTAACAATATTTTTAAGTTTTTGAAAAATTAAAGTATATTAATAAAATTGGAAAAGTGTACATGCTTTAAAGAAGAACCAAACTATCTTAGCATCCTTATAGACCAACACATATAATGTCTCAATAAAGCCGAGTGTCTAAAACTGAGGTTGTTTCAAAAACAAAACTTAGCTAGATATCGTGAAAAGCATTCTCCAAAACTTTCTTTAATTTTCTCCTACCATATCCCTCGTGTACGTCCTCCATCTCTCATGCAATGACAACGATGTTTCCAAATCTTCTACTCGATCGGCCACCACAAAGCAGCCTTGAGGACTTCATCATCTTTTAGGTAACTGCTTAATTCATATTCTCCTCTTTCGATTTAGAACTGCATATTTAGGGTTGTCTATCTAATAGTTTTATACTAAATTCTATGCTCTACTAATATTCTTGCTATAATTAGCGAGTTCATTTGAGAGAAAAACCAATTCTCTTCTCTTCATGATTAGAGCATTCATGACTTCTTGACTTTAACAAACTCTGCTTTTGAAAATTCTCAAATTTCTTTCCCATATCTCCTCCATACTAGAATAAGGGAGATGATATATACATGCCTAACTCTTTTTGGGTCAGTCTTCATATTTCTTAATTTCTTCGGTATGTCAATAAGCAAATTCCCTTCCTATCTCCGGTACTTTTCCATAAGCTCTCCATAAAAGGGCATTGGAAAATAGGTGATCTCTAGTTTCATAGTTGTTCTTGCATAGGACACATTTGTTGTCCAGATTTAAAAATTGAAGTCTATTAATCGTGACCATTTTGTTCAATGTAGCCAACCACAATAAACAAGAGGTGTTGGGTGTTAAGATCTTATGCCAGACTACAGGGTACCAGTCAACTGTGTTGGATTGCTCCTATGCTATTCTGTCCCTACAGGCCTTGTTAGAAAATGAGTTAAGGGGTTGGTTTAACCAAGAGTAGATGTCCTAAGTCCGATAATTAGGAGAATAATTTGGGACTAGGTGCATCACCTGATTCGGAAATTCCTTCCACCTATTGCCAGAAATAACTACGCAAACTTTAGTCTTGAGTGGGAGATTGCTCCAGCATTGTACTGTTAAAGGAATTCAAATTAATGGACTATGACCTATCCAATTATCATACAAAAAATTAGCTTTTTTTCCATTACCTACCCTACAATCACTCGTGGCCCCATAATTTCTTTAAGCCCCATTAGGTTGTTGATATATGAAGATTGAGAGTCCTTATGGGAAATGGATCATAGTGATCTCCCTTTTAGATTATAAGAGTGAAGCCACTTGATCCACAATTTATCCTTATTGCAGAGAATTTACCAATTCTTTTTTAGCATCAACACTTTGTTGGTAATGACAATAGGGATTATCTCTAAGCACCCATCTTTTTTAGACTTGCAAACCTCATCTTTCATTAACCTTCCCTCAGAGTTATGCTTTTGTAATAAGAACCTTTGTATTGAATTTTCAATTTCCTTTATTACTCCTTTAGCCAGGAAAATACTAGCAAACTAATAAACTTGTAAGGAATTCAACACAGATTTAATTAGCTGAAGTCTTCCCCAAAAGATATAAACCTATTTTTCCAAAAACTTAATCTCTGTTGTATTTTTTTCAACTAAAGGATAACATTCATAGAAATGAATCCTTCTTGTAGTGATAGGTAGGCCTAGATAGCACAATAGATATTGTTTCCTTTCCATAGAAGATATTGCAGCTATCTCAGCTTTTAATCCATCTACACTATTAGCTAGGCACAAAATGAATCTTTGCCAGATTGATTACTAATCCTAACATTTCTCCAAATTGCTTTAAAGAGGACATTAGGATCTTCATTGAATTTGGATGAGCCTTGTAGAAGAGTAACAAATCATCAACAAAATAAAGATAGATTTAAGCTACCTTCTTACGTTTGCTATGAAATTTGAATCCCTTTT
>JAOTAY010000107.1:0-15755 GCA_025629805.1 Erythroxylum baracoense | reverse complement strand
AGCTTGCTAAGAAACTCTACCAACTTCCCCCTCCACGCTAAACTTTGACACATTCATCATTGGAAGCAGCTGGGACTTCCCTGCCACTCTTAACCACTTACAACCCCAATACCTTCACAATCAACAGTGGAGTGGCATCGCATCATTTGGCACAAGAGAATCCCTCTGAAAACCTCCTTTCTCCTATAGCTTGCCACACAGAATTGACTCAACACTACAGATCGACTCAAATTTTTAAGAATTAACACATCATGTCATTTTTGCTCAATAGTGGGCGAAACCAGAGATCACTTATTTTTCATGTGTGAGATGACCAATCGAATATCGGAAGCTATCAAAGTTCACTGCATATGGCTATCTCAAGATCATCGCTCTCTAATGCTATTCATTGGCTCTCCTCTCAAAGATATACTCCCAAGTTCATCCACATAGTAGCTATTTGCATGACTTTTATACCATATGGAAAGAGCGGAATGTTAGACGTTTCAACTCTATCCAAAAATCTATCACAACCCACATCACGGGCACTATGACAAACATCCGTGAACTTGTCATGTTGGAAGGTGTAACTTGAAGATCCAAGTTATGTACTTAGCTTACTATGTTCTTTAAATTTATATTGCGAGTAGAGAAACAGATCGAAGCTTTTACGTGTAGAAGGGTAGCCCCCTATGTACTATTTGTTAGTATTTTAATTCTTTATTAATGAATTTTTCTCCTTTATTTCTTAAAAAAAAACTAATTTCTTAAATTATGTTTAGACATTGTTGCTTCTTTGACCAAGATGCCCGAAAAGGGTTAAAGATTTGGACAGGACATATTACATATATGGCTGCATCTACAATAAGATTAAAAAAAATTTGTCTACCGTGAACCGGATAAAACAAAACAGTTTCCCACCTACTGCAAATATAGCAATGACCAAACAAACATGGGAGACGAATAGAAAAAGGAGTTGAAGTTCAAAGTCTTGTAAGGAGGCTGGCCTGGTTGTAAGACCAAAGAGTATAAAAAGAAAGCAATTTTTCTTTTCTATATTTGTAATTCTTCATCCTTTATGATATACATTACATTGTTGCATTAACTTGTTGAAATATTTGATTGTACAATTAGTTTAATCATCAGGTGTTTTATTTAGAGGCAGTAACTGTTTTCTTCATCTCAAGCAAGGCACCTTCAAAGCATTTGGCAAGAAATTCAGGATCAGGTATAATGTCTTTAGCCACCAGAATCTGCATATCAGCTCTTCCTGCGTAGCTCACCATGTGCATTGTGAGTGCCTATTCCAACAACCAACAAAAAAAAACTCATGGGTCAATATAAAGCATCAGCAAAATAAATACTATAGAATGGTTCAAAGTGTTGCTTTCAAGTTCATGTTGACCCAGCATCATCTTTTCAAGCTTCAGATTCAGAGCATTTACATGGGGTATGGTAGATGTATTGACTCTCAAGAATGTAATCGGGTTGTCTCCTAGAGTAATCTCCTCTTTTGGTCCAAACACGTTGGAGATTGTAAACGAGGTATTACAAATTACACGGTAATTAAGAATATAAGCCGCCTGCAAGAAGCAAGAACACATTAGTTTCTGCACAAATGATGCCAAATTTTCTGTTTTCTGTTTAAAAAAAAGGTCCCACCTTTGATCCTAACCAGGACATGATCAGGTGCCCAATAAAGTATGAGAAGTGAGCCTCTAAAGTTCTTTTTTTCCTGCCTACCATTTTCTTTGCTCTCCTCACGTACTCAAGAGGGTCAACACCCGGTTTCTGGTAATAAACAGGCAGAAGAAGCATTCCAAACTGGTTCCCCCACCGGGATCCTGAAGTGTTTTTCATCAATTCAGACATATCCTGTTCAAAACCCAAGTACTCAGTTCATTCCAAACAAAAGTTTTAACATTTCAAGTATAGAGAAGAACAAAAGAAAGATTCGTTCAGTACAAACCTGCAAACCTGGTTGTTCTCTTAAATTGACCATGGCCACTCCTGTTAATCGAAGTCCATCTGAAAGACCTGGCAATCAGAGAATGGAGATTCAGATTCCAGGATTATAATACTATAAAATTACCATGTGATGGTGTTCAATAAGTATTACCATTGGGAGATCGGTGATCCAAGTATCTTGACAACCCCGAGGATATCACTCCAAAAAGAACGTCGTTGATCGTCTGCCACGTTAGGAAACAGCCGACGTTAAAGAGTCTGACAGGCACATTCAGTTTGATTTTTCCACATGATCATGTCAAAGTAAAACTAAAAGACAGATCAGTCTCCTTCTCGTTAAACAACAGTTAAGGGTCAAACAAACCGTCATTTGACCAAGTTAAAGCATATCACTTTCTTTTTGGCCTGCTTTCTCGTGTTATCTTTTAAGGATTATATAATCTATTGTTAATTGACATATAATAATACTAATCAAAGTTAGTAAAAAACCAAGTGATTAATCTATTCCAATTTCACGTTGAAAACCTATTTTCAACTATTTGATGTACTTACCGCGTTACCAACGGCCTCTTTCACCACTTTCATGTCTTCAATCCAAAACTTAGCCGTCGCCATTTTTCTCGGCCACAGCTCCAACCCAGAACTGCCGCTTATCAACGTTTTCCGATCACTAAGCCACCAACCCCTTAAAGCAAACTCAAGACAGAACACAATACTGAACAAAGCCATCTTCAGAAAACCCAGTAAAACAGCTAGACAACCATTGTCGCTCCCTCTTATCCTCGAATCCCTCCGTCTAACAGTAGTCACCGTAGGCACCGCCGTGGGATCCTTCGCTTTCCGACAGTCGGCCAAAAACAACGACATCAGCGAAATACCATCCCCGAGAGCGTGATGAATCCTAAGAACTATGCAATTTTGTTCCAATAACAGATGGACTTCCCACAAAGGCTTGTCTGCACTTAACGGAGTACTTACCGATAAATCTGCTAAATATTCATTTACTATTCGCTCTGCATCATCGTTGTTGTCTAAAGAACCAAGGTGTTGATCACCATCGTGGGCGGCAGTGTCTTTGGAGATGGGGTCTACAATAATCACGTGTTTGTCGATGTCAACCTCGGTTCTTCTCCAGTACTCAACTCCGTCTTTGCCACGAACCAGTAGGCTGCAGAATCTAGGATGCTTCACCATGAGAGAGTTTCCAACTATGGACTTTATTAAGTCCACGTCTATGTGGTTTTTGACCCCGATTGCACAGTGGATTATTGTATCCATCTCCGGACGGAGGAATAGCCGACCGGCTGGTGTCACCGGCTCGTCGGAGGTAATCTCCGATGAACCCATTGAAAGAAAAGACTGGCTTGGTCGTGTAAGTTAACTGTACCAAAAAAAAATGTCAGTTATGGTTCGACGCATGGAGTTTATTTATGGAGTGCACGAAAGGCATTGTATATGATTAATGTGGAAAAGGAAGTCCGCGGTCCAAAGAAGCGTGGAGTAAGACCAGAGACGAGAGAACTTTGAAGATACCGAAGCTTCCCACATGGGCCAGTTCCCATGGCTTACGTTTGTTACACGCATGTTAACTACTTGGGTGTATTTTTTGGAAATAAAATATTTAGGTTGTTGAAATTTAAATATCTGTTTTTTTTTATTTTTTAGCAAAGGTATATTTAGTTAAAATTTTAATTATATTTTCTAGATTTTCATAAATTATAAATTTTATAAAAATCAATTTTTAATAGTTAATTTTATATAATTTTATTTATTATTAATTAAATATATACTTTTATTTATTATTAATTAATAGTTAATTTTACTACCCGGAAAAAATCTCGCTAAGACTCGGAGTTTAGAAAGATCCAATAGTATATAGCCTTACCCTAATTATAGCAGAGAGTCTTAAAATTTAACGAAATCTAAAAATAAAAATATATTTATAATTACCTAATATATTTAAAATATCTTTATAACACAAAAATTCAAAACAATTATTTATAAAATATTTTTAAATCAAAATTTTAATTTAAAGAATAGAATTGGTTTAAATGATTACAAATATAAATTTTTACTTATTTTTGTTATTTGTTTTAATAAAATACAATTAATATTTATTAATAACATTACGTAATACATTGAAATAAAAATGTTTACATAATCGATTTATTAACTTAATTTATCTCTAAAATATTCAATATTTAATAACTATCTACAATAAAAGTGTGAGTACATTAATATTAATAATTAAACGAAAATTTTTATTTTTGTTAAAAATATAAAAAGTAGAAAACAAAAAATAAAATTCACAGTCCAAAAAAAAAAGTCTTGGAGCAAAGGCCTGCATGTTTTTGTCCTTATTTTCACCGATAATACTAGCTGAAGCTGTCGAGTTCCACAGTTCCATGTTCCGCACGGTTTCTTATCTCCTCCGTTGTGATTGTTACCACTAGATCACTCCAATACGGTTCCGTAAACCAATTCAAACTCAGTTCCATCACACAAATACGGGGATGAAATCAATGTCATAAGGTTGAAAATAAGTTGGGCGACGATCTCCACCACTAAAATTTTGGTATAAACCTTATAATTGCTAAATTTAAAATTTAAAAAAAAAACGATAAACTAACGTTTATCAATTTACGTCACTCTACGCTAAAGTACAGAAATAAGAAATCGCATCAACAATCAATGCAATCTCTTTTGGGTAGAGATGATGAAAGGGCCAGGGCCTGACTGGTACGGCCCAAAGTCAATAGCTAGGTGTGATTTTTCTGGCCCAACCTTAGGCTCAGACTGTCCGAATTTAGTAATATAAAATAATATTATTTTGTCGTAAAATAATGTTATTTTATTTTTAAAATAAAATAAAATTCGATTCGTTGCAAGTTTTGGGTACATTAAATAGCCGATAAACACTTCACATATTTTAACATTTTAACTTAAAAAGAGCGTCAATCTTCTTAACTTTTTCTCGATATTTAATATCTGATAATTAATAATTAAAAAACTCAACCGAATTGATCAGTTTATTCTTAAAAATTTTAAATCTTTCAACCTTTTGGTAAAAATTGATAAGTTTATTGATTAATCTATCTAAATTGATAACTTTTATAAATTAAAATAAATCAGTTAATTTCATTCAACAATTAATTAATTTTCATTCAACAATCTTTTTTTAATTAAATTTTAAATTAATCATTTCAATCATATTTTACTTTTTCAAGTTTAATTTGTGGTCAAATTATCAAACATTATAGATATCTAATAGTGGTTTTTCTGGGTGAAATTAATGAAATCTAAGAATTGACAAAGCACTTATAGGTTATTCGGTTGACTAGAATTATCATTCCATTAGTCATATATTTTTAGTAATAGATTATTCACTTGTTTGGTTGAAGAAAACACACCTAATATATAATTGAAACTACATTTTTTTTGTTGAGTTTGGGAAAAAAATTAAACTCGTCAGTCCCATATCTTTCTTTATTGATTAGGAATAAAACTGAAGATACGTTGGATAAAAATATCTTTTACACTTTTACGTTTGATCGTTTCTTGTTTTATTTTGATCAAGAAGAGGTCTCCAGAAGATTACCAACCACTTTGTCCCTTTGTTTCGCTCGATCCAACCATGAATGCTCTTTTTGACTCTGTCAACGGCCCAGACCTTCTCTCCACTAGAGACATCTTCAACCCAACCTCCCTGCTCTCGGCTCATGATGTACTTCTCCTTATCACTCGCCTTGAGTCCCACTCCCTCCATATCAAATCCAAGTTCCGAAACTACCTCCCCTGTTACTTATAAAAATAATATAGTCATTATACAGCTGTACTGGCATGGGTGGATAGTATAACAATACTTGTAATCGTTTCGTTAGGAAATGAATATGAATTAGCTAATGTGTTTGTGTGTATGTATCTCTCTCTCTACGGTTCTCTGTTCTTCTCTCTTCTTTCTGGACTCTTCTCCTTCTCTCCTTCTCTCTTTTGTTCTTCATTTTCTTATCAACAAATGGTATCAGAGAAGTTGGTTCTGTGTAGAACTGAAGCAAACATGAAAAGTTTGATGGAATCACATATCAAGAACGAGAAAATGTTTCTAGAAGCTCTAAACAGAACAGAAAAAATTGAGAATGACTTACTACAGCTTAAAACTATGATGGCACAATTCATGCGGCAACAAGGAGTGAAATCAAGAGCTACTATTCCAGGTAGTCCGAAACCTACAGCTAGAAACTACATAAAATATTTCTCTCTCTTAGGGGTACTTTGAGATCACAGAACTGATGACGCAGGTAGCTGCTGTTCTTAGCAATAATGAAGAAGAAGATAGGAAAATTATTGTAATTGGAGTCGTCTCCAGTTTAAAACCAGGGTTCCATGTTCATGCTCTTTAGAGACATAACAAATGGTTGCGTGCCAATTGAACTGCATTTCAACCCAGTTGGTAAAGATGGAGACATAACAAATGGTTCCATGCTAATTGAACCACATTTCAACCCAGTTGGTAAAGAGTATGGTGAACCTAGGGATGTAAATCTAAATGCTGATAATCTTGTCTCCTTCCTCAACAATGTTAAAGGAGCTACTACTAATGGTGTTGTGAAGGAGATGGGTGATAAAAAGAAAATATGTTTATTCCTTTTTTGTCCATTATGTAAACCTCCATAACCTTGAGGACAAGGTTTTTTAAAGGAGAAGGAATTGTTACATATAAAAATAATATAGTCATTATATTGCTGTGTTAGCATGAGTGGATAGTATAACAATACTTGTAATCGTTTCGTTAAGGAATGAATATGAATTAGCTAATGTGTTTTTGTGTGTGTCTCTCTCTCTTAAGTTCTTTGTTCTTCTCTCTTGTTTTTGGACTCTTCTCCTTCTCTCCTTCTTTCTTTTGTTCTTCATTTTTCTTATCAACATCCCCCCTCACTGCTCTGATTTCTCCTCCCGCTTCTTTCTATGCAATGATGTCGTTTCTCAGGCCGACCATATTGTCCACACCATTTCCAATCTTCTTCACTCGGTTTCCAACGCTCCCATCAATGTTGAGATTAGGGATATCATGACTGAGATGAGTGGGAAAATGAGGAAGGCAAGAGTAAAGAAGGGATTGCTCTAATAGTTGGGGATAATTGTTGGAATTATCCATGGGCTTAAAGAAGTATGAGATGTGATTAACCCTAATCAACTTACTTTGCTGAGTAGTTATCATAAGGCAATGTTTGGTTGCTGATAAATTTTAAGGGTAAAGGAAGATAATATTTTCCAAATTGGAAAATTATAATTAAGTTATCCATTGAGTAATATCTGAGTGCATAAATGAATCAATTACTTATTGCTATATTTTTTATGATTTTGTTGCATTATGATTGAAAAATATTGTGTTATAGGTTTTATGGGAGAATTAACCCCAAAAGTTAGCTTAAAGGGTAGGAGACTCTATAAGTCTAAAAACTTCACATCAGTCTTTTTTTATTACCGATATTGGACAATTAGACCGTAATATCCCACCACGCTTCGCAGCTCAGGTACCAGCAGACTAGCTGTGCGCTAAACCATTTCTAGCCCTAGGCGAATACTACAATACTGGCGTAATCACCCGTGAGCATGACACGAGGACTTGAAGGAGTGGTGTTAGCTTTAATACTAATTGTTATAGGTTTTATAACAAAATCAACCTCGAAAGCTAGCTTAAAGGATGGAAGAGCCTATAAGCCTATAAACTTGACGTCAGTCCTTTTTTTGTTACCGATGTGGGATAATTAGATAGTAACATATTGGAGATTTCCATTTTAGAAGAATTGGAATTGGGTTTGTAGATTCAAAAGGTGCTTATGAGGTTCATAGAAAACAATGTGCGATTTGACGATGATTCTGGTACAGTTAAGTGAACCAAATTTTTTGGGTTGACTTTCGCACAATATCAGTTGGAGTTGAGTATCAATATTTTGTTAGACTTGTGTTTCTCTATTTCACTTTAGGAATAGAACAAATAATATTTTAGTTTTATTCTTTCAAGATTTTTTTTTGGTTTTAACCTACAATAGTTATAAATATTTTGATTATTTTGTTAGTTATTTTTTTATTATTTTAAATTTATAATTTCAAATTAAACATTGACACTACATCATCATTCAACAAACAAAATAATACATATTATATGTATTTATTTTCTATTATGTTACTAAAGAATTAATATTTAATTCTTTACATAAATCAACTATTTAATTCTTTATATAAATCGACCGGGATCCTTGGAGATGACAATTTTAGCCCGACTCACTTATCAGCTTCATTTTTGGACCGAGTTAGCCAGACCATGAGCTAGTCACAGGTCAACTATGGTCTGCCTGAGCGAGCCACTGAATGACGCAACCTGACCTGTGGCCTGCTTATTTTTTCCAAAACAATGTCATTTTAAAATTTTTTATTTAAAAAACAAATGACTAGCCGGACCATAGCCCAAGCTGTGGGCTGGCCCATCTCGATTGGCAAGGGTCATGGGCCAGTGCGCGGGTCGGGCCAGGCTGCCCATTGACATGCCTATAAGTACTTTTAGCAGATAGTTGTTTGATGCAGTGGCAATTTTGTAAATTAATGAATCTTAAAAGACATTTGTGACCTGTTCACAGGAAAGCCCGACCTGACCAGCTCGATTAACTATTTATTTTTTAAGTAAAAAACTTTCAAAACTACGTTATTTTGTAATGTTGTTTTTGACAAAATAATATTATTTTGAAAATAATGGACGGGTTATACGTCAAGCCAAAAATTCGGGCTAAAAATATGTCGGGCTGGGCCGGGCGGTTTTGCCTAGCCTACCCACTCAAAACCTTAACACCCTGCTATATATACCTAAGCTTTTCCTCTTTTCTCTCTCCATCTCTGCGGTTTACTCTCACTCTTTCCCTTTTATCTGAAACCCTTGACAATGGCGGCGGCTTCACCGATCGAGTCCGTCCAATGCTTTGGTCGCAAGAAGACTGCGGTTGCGGTCACATACTGCAAACGCGGCCGTGGTCTGATCAAGATCAACGGCTGCCCAATCGAGCTCGTCGAGCCAGAAATCCTCCGATTCAAGGCCTACGAGCCGATTCTCCTCCTCGGACGCCACCGCTTCGCTGGCGTAGACATGAGGATCCGCGTCAAGGGTGGCGGTCATACCTCTCAGATCTACGCCATTCGTCAGAGTATTGCTAAAGCTCTCGTCGCTTTCTATCAGAAGTACGTTGATGAGCAGAGCAAAAAGGAGATTAAGGACATTTTGGTTAGGTACGACAGGACTCTGCTGGTGGCTGATCCCAGGCGCTGCGAGCCTAAGAAGTTCGGTGGTCGTGGTGCACGCGCTAGGTTCCAGAAGAGTTACCGTTGATTTGCAGGTCTTCGCGGTCACATCGTATTGTGGTTTTGGCTGTTTAGCAACTGAAAGGTTATTAGTTCTTTTTCTTGTTATAACTATTATGATTGTTATGAAGAGTACTTCTATTTGTAGACCGTGTGGTTGTTAAAGTGGTCAATTTTGTTCTCTATAATGATGCAATTAGTTTGAATGTCGAATTCCTTTGAAATGCTTGTATACTGGTTTGGTTTTAACTCTGTTTTGATATTTTCTTTGACTTTAGTTCAGGTCATTATGAATTGTGATTATTGAGTTCGTGAATTTAAATGTTTCTAACATATATTTGTAATGACTTGCATTTCCTAGTGGTGTTTTGTTGAGTTTTGCATGACTTGCTGACTTATGCTTTTTCTTGTCTGAGTTGAATTTGACATGGTTTTCATCTTGTTAATTGTTCTTAAAGGGCAATTTTTAGTAAAAGCACAACAATATACGAATATTGTCTAATATGACTATAAAGTTCTATACTTAATAATTATTTGTGTCAATGTTTTGAACAGAAGGGATTTGAGATTGAAGTGTCTATTTTATGAATAACCCTTTTGAGATTTGCATGGAGTTAAGTTTACGTTTGCTCTTTTGATATTTTTTTAAAGGTTGCCAAGCTATTCCTGCTTTGTTAGAATTCGGTTCAATTTTGATCATTATCCATCCCAATGGTAGTGAATTTAGGGTTCTTCTTTTGTTACTAGCTTTTGATTTGCAGTCCATTGAAATTGAATTGCTTCCATCTTGAATTCAAGTTGCATAGCATTGGGGTTCCAACTTATGTTTTCTACCTCTCAGTATTTGCTGTAAACGTAAATAGGGAGCTAAACGAGTATATAAGATTTGGAGACACTATTCTTTTGTAGAAATGCTTGCCCTTGGATGTATTAACTGAGCTTCTACCAGACAAGCGACATTGCCTGATAAAAACTTCAGCATCTGCCTTGCATATTTTTCTACGAGATATTCACTTGAGGATGAATAAATTGTAAATGATAGGTAACTCATCGAGATTTAGTTCCTTGGGTTTTCTTTGAACAATTGGAACATTTTTGGGTTTTCGTTAAACAATTAGAACATCTTTTGGTTTTCTTTCTATGAGTGTTGCCACGAATAGGGATGGTATTTGGTCTTTGGACCGAGTTTAGGCTCGGACTCAGGCTTTTCAGGCCTGGCCCAGTCCGAGGTTTGATAACTAAAAGAAATATAAGGAAAATGAAGCAGTTTTATTAAAATGATATTTTTCATTTTTCAATTTAAAAATTAAAAAATCAGGTTGGGCTTGGCTGTGTTTGATTGGGCCTCAAAATAAATATTTGATTAAAATATTAATTTTGAAAATTTTGTATAAATCTACTGTTAAAGCTCTTCATTGTAAATTGTAATTTTATTTTGAAATTTTCCTTTAAGATGCTTTTAAAAGAATATTTACAATATGCGTTATTTACTAAATTAGATTAATTTTATTAATAGTTAAATCATGTTATAAGTGGATGGTGTTGACTAAGGGCAACAACTTCTCCGCATCATTGTGTTGCATTCATTTTCAATGCAATCGTGCGTTAACAAGTGAGGAGGCTGAAGGCGTACAAAATTGTCAAATGTATTGTTCATCGGCACGTGTTTATCATAACGGAAATGATCAAGCATAAGGAATTGACTACAATGAATAATTTTGCTTTTTTTTTCATTGGATAGTTTATCTATACGGGATTCAAATCATTTATGTTATTTTTTCTTGTGCCCTGGTTCAATAACATCTTTCAGTCTAAAAACAGGTGTTAATATGAATTTAAATAAAAAAAATTAAAGAACGATAGACTTTTTGGATATGATATATGATACGATACAATTTCCAAGGTTATGAGAATAGAATAAGAAAATAAGATTCGAATATTAAAAAAAAAACAAAAAGTTTGCCAAGCTTATGACAGTCGTTGGACTTTACAATTGTGCCGTATCAGCCTCGCAATCATGAGTCCTTTTAGAAGCGAAGTTGGACACTCGTATGAGTCTTTATCTTCCCTTTTTATTTCTATTTTTAGAATAATCCCCCCACATTACACGCTTCATCTTGGCCGTAGTGGGTTAGTTGGCAGATCCATTCAGAAAATGCTACCTATCATCATCATCCTCATCATCAAAAGCTCGGTTACTTGCCCTGCAATGCAAGGTCTCTTCGCTGGTTGGTGACTGACGAGGACACTTAGGTTTTACTTATTTATCTAAACAATTGGTTCCTAACTAACTTTAAGATAACCTTATTCTAATAAGAGATTTGTGCCCACTTTTAGGTTATCTCAAGAAATAGCCTTTTATTAATTAGAGGTAAGTCTGCCGTGTCTGTAAATTTATATTAAGCATTCCTGTTATTGTTTGAGAGATGACTAACAACACTACGTTAGTTATGTACGAATCAAAATTTAAACTACTATTTAGAACATGATTAGGTGAGGTGGTGATTAATAATGTAGTGGCGGGCATGAAAATAAAAGCCTTGAGGTTTCAAGAAAAAGGAAAGTAGTATTGAAACATGGTATCCATTCAAGTACAATACAAATTCTGGTTATGGACCTTATGGTGTTTCAAATTAGGGAAAGAAAAATAAAATCAAATGCTCCATGTATCTTCATGTGCTAGGGGATCAAGGGTGTCATGTCCTCACTTTAGCTGATCCGACGGCAGAGAGTGATCCCATCGCCAACAGGGAGCATGCAAATCTCGATCCTGGGGTCGGCGGCAAGTGCCTTATTGAGCTCCAAAACGAAGTCCCTGTAGTACCTCACATATTTCCTAAGAGGTGCATCAGGTGGTGCGACGACAGATCCATTCCATAGGGTGTTGTCGTACCCAATCACTCCGCCAACTTTCACCAGCTCAATCAGCCTCTTGTGATAGTTCAGATAGTTGTCCTTGTCAGCGTCCACAAAGATGAAGTCAAAACTCCCATGGTAGTTACCCTGAGGTTCACCACAGACAATAACAAATCAACATCAGGGTCTATATTCATTTGTCAGTCGAGATTTGTTTTAAGTTTCTCAAGGTTCTATCTGTTCTCTAAAGAGACAAAACTCAATGCTTTAACGCTTGTGTTTTTTCAGAAACAGGTTCTTACATCTTCAATCATCTGATCAAGAACTGGTAAAGCAGGGCCTTCTCTGAAATCAATCTTGTGGGCAACGCCAGCTTTTTGGATGACAGGCAGACCCAATTCATAGTTCTCTCTGTTAATGTCCATGGCCAAGATCTGCATGCAACAATCACAAATAACACATTTTGATCCTGTTTCCTTCAGATAATAGAATCCATGATATGTTCGGTTTATGTGCGTGAGTCGTTACCTTTCCATCTTCAGGAAGTGCAAGAGCCGTGGCAAGAAGAGAATATCCAGTGTAGACACCAATCTCCATGGTGTTCTTGGCATTGATAAGCTTCAAAAGCATGTTCAAGAATTGCCCTTCATCAGCTGATGTAGTCATGATGTTCCTGTTTCATCATTCCATGTCAAATCATCAGATAACATTTTCATAAACATCACTACCAGAAAAAATGAGAAATAACAGAAACTTATCAATTAATTGAGAATCTGAAACATACCAAGGATGCTTGGCAGTCAACTCCCTTAGCTCCTTCATCGTTTCAGGCTCTCTTGGATAAACACTTGTCTCAAGAATATACTACAAAGACCAAATCCAAGAAAGAAAAGGTTAATATCAGTTAAGAAAAGAAACAAAAAGTTATGACCATCTGATGACTTCTTTCCTTCTTGTTTCCATTACCTGGTAAAGAGCATCGCTTTGTAACAGACTCTTGTGGCCAACCTCTTGGTGCCTGCTAACCTGATTTTTCTGTTCTTCACCGTTGTTAGCCATTGCAGTGATTCTTTTCCTCTCGTGTCTTGAATCTACTTCGGCTTTGGTGTCTTTGGTTTGTAGCTGACCGAAAGCCTGAATTTGAGAAAGATCAGAGGCGACATATATTGGACGAGGAAATCCGGTCGAACCGGGAAAGTAGGTGACTGGACCGGCTGCTAACCGGTCTGTGGTTGGTGAGAACTTGACAGGTGTTGGTGTGCGGGACCGCCTAATCTTTTGATTTTATATGTAACCTCTCTTTTATAAGTAGATACGCACCATGATGATGTCATTTTTAGTTTTACGACGTCATATTTGTTATACTCTTCGATTATTTCCTTTTTGCTTAATATAAATGCTCTTTTCTACATCATTACAATATTAAGGGTAAAGGACAAATTATTAGGATCATCATATTACACGTAACATTTTCTTTGTATTTTATAAAATAATTATTTACGTAATTTAAACCTGTAATTTTTTAGTTATAAAAAGTAATATTTTATAATATTAAAATGTTCATTTATAATAACTTATTTTTAACGATGAAGATGAAATTTGATTGGTGTCAAATTTGAATCAATGTTCCATTGACCAAGTTGTAATTATTTAGTAATATTGTTTAGGCATGGTCTAAAAGGAGAAGAAAACAATCGTGGGGCTTACCAAGTTGTTGCTGGAGAATGGTATTTGTACACGTGGCAAAGCAGAGTTGGTAAACTATTGGTGAAGAAAAAAGGGGATAAAAGAATGGAGGAAATCACTTTAGGGCCTACGCAAAGGAGTGGGTGGCCAAAACATTCATAGTCAAATGTTCAATCTATTTTCCGAGCTTCTTTCAAGTTTTAGGCTTCTTAGATCGTTTGGGATCAGATCTCCTGTTTCTGTTATGATATTCCTATCATATTTTACTAAATTTCATTCATACATTTATATGGACCTTACATAAATACGTAGATGAGATTTAATAGAACAAGGTTGGAACAAAGTAACTAGAATAAAAGATTTGACGAGAGAAGATCTTTAGTTAATAGTTATGGATTAGAATGACGAGCCATACCAGTTTACTTCTGGGAAGTTAGCCTAGTTGACTTGACGAAACTAACTAATTAAAATGAAAGATAAGATTTTGTTTTAAATTTAGAGTCAAAATTTTTTAATTATTTTATTTACTAACCAATCTTTCAAAGTTTGTATAAATTTTAGTTAAAATATTATTTTTATGCGAGTAATAATTAGACATTCATGATGTGTTTGGTAGACATGTTATATCAGCAAAAATAACTTTTTAATCTGATTTATCCAACTTTTCAAAGATTAGTCACCAAATAAAATTTTTTAAAAAATCAGACATCTATTGATTTAAATTAAAAGAATTATATCTAAGTTGATTATATAAAAAATTTAAAAATAGGCTCTTTATTAATTAAAAATAAGACTGCATATTATTAAATATTTTTAGACCTCGCGTCTTATCAGAATTTTTACCGAGTGTTATTATTATTATCGTTGTCTACATCAAAAATAGTAACTAATGATTTAAACCTTCATGTGCATGGTCGTATCAAACAAAAGGAGTAGGTTTTAGGCCAAATTACCTAACACATGTGCAATTTGGCATGTAATGAATTATACTAACCAAATTCAAACAAGTCAATAGTCAATGAATAGAGAAGCCTCTTGGAAGCACCGAAAATTGTCATAACTTGAATCACCGGAGAATGTTTGTTTGGTATGGTCAAAATGTTAAGGCTAACAACCAATAGAAGGCAGAGTCAAGGGGTTGAGTCAGCTAGGCCCAAGGGACTAGTTTTCCGATTTGGCAGAGTCAAGGGATTGGGTCAGCTAGGGCCTAGGGACTAGTTTTCCAATTTGGCAGAGTCAAGGGATTGAGTCAGCTAGGGCCTAGGGACTAGTTTTCCAATTTGAAAATTGGAGAAGCTCAATATACTAAATCACTGTGTCGACATTTGAAGCCCAGATTTGGTTATCAGATTCTTAAGCAGACTTGGATTGGAAGCCTGATAATAACTTCCTCCTTCTTTGGAGTGAGGAGATAGTAAACCTAAGCCCAAACATGAATTTACATATTAAATATTTCCTACTGCTAGATTTTTTATTGTTAAATAATTAAATTTTTTTTTTATATTAAAACTTAATAATATATTATCTCAATATTTTCTTTCATCATAAATAAATTTTAATTATTATCACATAAATGATTATTTATTGTAACATTATTACTAATTTTTTTGAATAAAAATTATTATGTATATAGATATTAAGATTAAGACAAATCTAAATGTAACATCTCGTTTCCATATAACGGGTTGAAGTATAGAAATTGGTACACATGAGAGATCAATCGGAAAAATTGAGAAAACACATCTTATGCTCATGCATTTGTGAACGATGATTTTTGCACATGAAAAATGTTTGTACATGCATTCATGACATTTCCCGGTAAAATTGTAAATAATGGTAATTTTTGAAAAATAGGCTTTGAGTGTGTAAAAATTGAATTGGAAAGGATCATTAGGGTTTTCTGATTTTTAGAGAAT
>JAOTAY010000105.1:0-13876 GCA_025629805.1 Erythroxylum baracoense | reverse complement strand
CTTCCCTGTTAACCGAACTGAGACCTTCTAGCATCACCAATGTTAATTTACCAACCGGAGCCACCTCACCAATTACATATACCGGCACTGTCATTTTTAATCCAAGTCTTGTGCTTAAAAATGTTCTATGCGTTCCGACCTTCAATTTAAGTTTAATTTCAGCCAGTAAACTTACTAGTGATTTAAATTGCTGCATCATATTCCTTCCTAACTTTTGCATTTTGTAGAACTTGGTTTCGGGGAAGACGATTGGCTTGGGTAGACAATATGGTGGTCTATATTACATGTCTCTGACTTGTAATAATCCGGCTACCTTTTATGTTTCACAGTCTCCTGACCTTTAGCATTTACACCTTGGTCATCCCTCTCTTTCTCGCTTTAAGTTGCTTTCCCATTTAATTCCCACTAGTTTTATGGAATTACAGAATACTTGCACAATTTGTCCAAAGGCAAAACAGACACGCCTGCCTTTTTCAACAAGTTCAATATAAACAAAATCTCCTTTTTCACTTTTACACTGTGATGTCTGGGGTCCTCAAAAAACACCTACACACTCTGGTTCACGCTATTTTCTCACCATTGTCGACGACTTTAATCGTTGCACCTGGATCTTTCTTATGCATCACAAATCGGAAACATAATTTTTATTAACCAATTTTGTGAATTTCGTTATTTTGTGTTCCTCGCAATTTTCAGGTCCAACTTATTGATATTATGTGTGTAGTTTGTTTCTTCATAAATCCTGCTTTGAAGAATTCCAACCTCAATATATTCAGCATCTCTTCCACATCCAACAACCCCTGCACTTTACAGTTAAACATGCTACTACTTTGGCTATAAGTGTGTAGAATGTGATTTTAACCTTGATACAAAATATTTCAAATACCTAACATCTAGTCTGCAACATAAGTGCCATAAGTGCAATCTTTTTTTTTTTGGGGTTGAAGATATATGTGATGATGGTTCATTTTATGATGATTACAAAGAGGGTGGCAAATTTTGTGATGCATCTTTTTATCGTTGTTTGAAGGCCTACACATTGATTGCATACCAATACCTAAGAATGTTAAGAGTCTATGTTATATCCATTCTCTTACTTTAACAAATACAATTGCTGAAGAAAAAGTACAAGATGAATATTACTATCATGCTTGTGAGAGTTTGAGGAACTAAAACATGATACTTATTGTTGCAAGAAAAACTACTCCATAACCTATATTGGATATGTTCTTTGATTAGGTAATATTTGGGTTCAATCATGTTTGATGCACCTAAAATATGCTCATAATTTTGCATGAACTAGTAATGTTTTGTCGAAATTTTTATTCAATGAACTTTCTAAGCTTCCACCTCTAGCAATTAGATGATACTTAGTGCTTGAGTTATACCTATAGTTAACTTGTCTTGAGGTTTTTGATTTTGCATTATCTATTAGAACTTATGCTTTTACAATTGAATATTTAATTTCAGGAGGATGGTGATTAGAGTTTCTTTAATCCTTATCAAGAAGTTTAGATTGGAAGTAACGAAGAGAACCTTATAAAGGAGTTTAGATAAGAAGCAATGAAGAGAATATGAGAATTAATTCCAACTTCTATAAAAAAAAGGCTGCAAACCTCTCAGGCCTAACCCTACTAGTTTTTTTTGCAATCATGTTCCTTCTACTTTATTCAATTCAAGTAACAACTTTTTTTTGTCCCTCTGAAATTTGTCGAATGATATGTGGGTACAAACTTTCGATTCTTCCTCGAAGTTTCTTCTTGGACATATCTAGATATGTCATCTTTCTCATTATTCACCTTGGAATAGTTACCTTTGTAGTCAATGCCTTGAAGATCACTTTTAATCTTACTAATTTTCATTAATTTTTCTGACTTTTCTATACCTCCATTCAACATCCTTAATCCCTTTTCAGTACTTACTAGTTTCAGTCTAGCTTCACCAAGTTGATCTAAAGTTTACCTATTTTTCTTACATTAATTCGTAAGTCTTATAAATGTTCTCCTTTTTATCACCTGAGCCACTTTCATCACTGTCATAATTCGAGGCCAAGCCTTGAGCTGATTTGTCTTTGTTTATCTCGAAATTTTTCGATTTATTCCCTTTTTCGTCTTCAGTTACTTCCTTCTCAGTTGCTGTCAAGCAAGTAACTGTGCTTTTGCTATACAAAGTAACCAACACAACACTATTCACAGCTTCTTCTTCACTACCATACTCACTTCCAGATTCATTGTCACTCCAAGTGCTTGTATAGGACTTTCCTTTTTTCTTCTTCAAAGTGTTAGTACATTCCACTTGCATATGTCTGAAACCTTGACACTCATGACATTGAATTTTCTTCATTTTTCTTTCACTCTTTTGAGTTTTCCCTTGTTGTTTGAAATTACTATTTGATGAGCTCCCACCATTTTGACTAAAATCAGATCTATCCTTTTTCACTTTCTTTAGCCACTTGCTAAAATTTCTTATCAATAATTCCATATCCTCATTCTCATCAGATTCATCTTCTACATCATTTATGCCTTTTTCGGTTTCAACTTATAATGCCAATCCTTTGCTCTTTTCTTATTTTCCTCTCAACAAATTCATTTCGAAATTGGTAGAAATTCTAATTACCTTCTCCAATGACAAGTCATTAATGTCACGAGTCTCCTTGACTGCTACAATTTTAGGAATAAATCTTGAAAGTAGTGATCTCAACGTCTTCTTGGCAAGTTTCAGGTTGGAATATTTCTTCCCAAGTTGATGTGCCTTATTTGCTATATCGTGCAATCTTTCATGAAAGCCCCTAATAGTCTCATTTTCATCCATCTTCAGTTCTTCAAATCTCACAGCTAATATTTGTAGTTTTGACATTATCACTGAATTGCCCTTCATGAATAGTCTGCAAAGTATCCCACGCTTCTTTAACCGACTCACAGGTCGATATCATTGAGAAGCGTCCTTCATCAACGGCGTTGAAAATTGCGTGCATTATTTGTGAGTTTCTAAGTACCCTCTCTTCTTCGGCTCTTGTCCAATTAGATGGATCTTTTATAACTATCTCCTGAGTCAAAAGCAAGCTTTAAAGATGAACAGGGGCGTTAGTCTCAGGAGTCACACCTTGAAGTTTGTATTTTTTTCCATTCAATTAAAAAATCATAAACATTTTATTCCAATTGGCTTGAGTGGTATTTAAGGAAGCCAACCACTTAATTCCCAAAACAAGATCAATGCCGCCTAGGGAAAAAGGAAAATAATCTTGGGTAATAATTAAATCAGAAATTTTTACTTCAATATTTTTGCGTACTTGATTGCATTTGACTGTGCTTCCATTCCCAAATTGGACGCCAAAATAAGAAATATGTTGAACTGGAAGATGTAACTCAAATCCTATGACTTCAGATATAAAATTGTGTGTGGACCCACTGCCCACTAAAATTAAAACCTCACGACCCAGAACAGTCCCTTTTAACTTCATTGTTTCAGATGGAGGAATAAATTCTTCATCTTCTGCGGTGATTTCAAGGAGTGAGAACATGGACCTGCAACGATGACCTGGGCGAAAAAGCTTCCCACACCTAAAGCAAAGCCCTTTGTCTCGCCGAAACTGACGTTCAGCATCGAGTTGGGATTGCTTTGCCAGGATCGCTGCTGGGTGTTTGGCTGAATTCGAACTTGACATTAGCATCCTAGAGGAATTCGAAGACTCCAATGCATTACCTCTGCTATCTCATGCGAAACAAGTTTGAGGACCAGACACGTTGGAGCGAACTGGGGCAGCAAACTGATTGGACCCGGGTCCATTCGAGTATGATAATTATTTCTCAAACTCTAAGGCTAGGCTAGCAGCTTTATACATAGTTCGAGGCTTCTGAATGCAGACATCAGACTTCAATTCTTCTTTGAGGCCGCTTAGGAACACCCCGAGGAGACAGTGTTCTGGCTAATTGGAGACGCGTGCGACACGTTTAGCAAATTCTTGACGATACTCTTGCACTTTGTTATTCTGTCTGATGCTACTAAGGTATTCATCTGAGTTCTGGTATTCTGGGGGTCCATAGTGTTTTGTAAAGCTTTGATCAATTCTTCCCAATACAAAACTGTCCGTTCTGAGTTTATCCATGAAAACAAATCAAGAGCATCATCTTTAAGATACATGGAAGCAATATCAACCTTCAAGTCATCTGGGGTTTCGTAATAACAAAAGTACTTCTCTGTCTTTAGAATCCAGCCTCGTGAGTCACTTCCATTGAACTTGGGAAATTCAATTTTGGTGTGCAAGGGACGAGGGCCTCTTCTGTATCTGGTATGCATATCAGAATCATCATCACTCTCATCTGCCCAATGTGAACATTGTCTGCTTTGCCTCTTCTTTTCGAAAGCTACTTCAAGAGCAGCTACCTTGTCAACCAAGACATCCAAGGAGTTAAGACGGGCAGCAATGGGCTAAGGGATTTGGTGCAGAAGCAATAAGGTCGTTTTATGAACGAGAGTTATTGGAGGAACTTGTAGTCATCATCTTCAACCAGGCTCTGATACCAAATTGATAAGTACCCTGAGAAGGAAGGAAAATCTATTAAGAACAAGTAAAGCAAGAATTTCACTTTAATCACTCTTAATAGCCAATAGTGGGAGAATCTCAATATGAAAGAATTATACTCTTATTTTTTAATCCTTCCTTCTGTCGAGGGGTATTTATGATGCAGAAAATATAGTAAAACAGAAAATATCATAATAGATTATGAAAATATGCTAAACTAACTTTTTTGACTTAATAATGCATAGATACTCCTAATAATTAGGAAGCAGAATCAATCCCTACTTATTCTAGCTAAACATCTTCGTAATAGAAAAATAAAAATATATGGGAAATAACCAAAATAGCTGTTAGGCTCATAGTTATGCTTTGGGATGTTTTCTAATCCTTGAATAAAACAACAATAGTTTTGGGCGTTTTCTAATCCTTGAATAAATCAGCAATAGTTTTGGGCTTTTATCAGACTTTGGGGAAATAGATCATATGTTCTCATTAATATGTTCCTATCGTGTTTTATGTCATCTCATTCACACATTTGTGTGAGATTCAGAAAAATGTGTGAATGAAATGAGATAGAACAGAATAGGAAGTCGTTAGTTAATAGGAACAGAATATCTCATTTAAGACTTTGGGATTCCTCTTTTTCTCCTAAGCGTACCAATCATTCTTCATTTGTTTTGTAATTCCAATACATTCCGTATGAAAATATTAATTGTACTTCAAACAAATATAGAATAAACCTCACAATTTTGATTACAAATATTACTTTTTCTTTGTTGAGCTAGAGTGCCTCTAGCATTTCGTTAGTTGAACCTTTTCTTCAAAATTAAAATTAAAAAAGTTAGTTTAAGAGACAAAATTAAATCATACACTTATATTTATATTATTTTCATGTATATAAATATGTATTTTTCTCAACCCTTTACTACCTTATTTGAAATGGTGGATGCTCCTATTACTTTTTTTTCAGTTCCCTAATATTTTTTTCTTTTGTTGGGTGAAAAAAAGGAATTCGTGCATTTTTAAGTTCAATAATTCATAATTAAATCATAAAATTGATCTAATATTTGCATGTTCTGCATTTTCCTATTTGTAGTTAGACATCCTTTCGAAGTTAACAAAGTGAGTTGTAATCTCTTAAGCATACCTTTGTGGTCAAACCATCTCTTAAAAGGGTAAGAAAAGGTTAAGCTACTCTAAAATTTAAAATTGTTTCTTATTTAAGTTAAGAATGACTTTTTCTAATTTCCAATCCATTTCTTACAATCAATTGCACCTTTTTCTTTCAAGATAAAAATGATGTTAAAGACTGATGTAACACAGTCTTTAAGAAAAATTATTATAGAGGCAAGGTCGATTCATCGCCATTCCTAAAACTCTCTTGTTGTGGTTGGTGCGTTAACGACTAGAGCAGCACTGTCTTTTGGAAAAATATTAAAGACAGACTTCGGTAACATAAAGTAATTGGTGTGAGAAGTTCGAGCGGCTTATTTGGTTTCAATTTTTTCCTGTTGTTGTTCTTTTAGCCTCTTGGGTATACTCCCTGATTGGATCAATTATGGATGTCTAACTTTCAGTAGCAGTGTAGGAGTTGGAACTACTAAAGAACCTGAAGAACCTTAGGGTTCCAGATTTACCTCCTACTCTTGGAGTGGAATCTTAGAGTTTATGATTAGTCCGACAAAGTTAAGATACCTAATATGTATATATATATATATATAAAGTAATAGCTGCTTTTTTAATTTTTATTTATTAATGACGATATGAACATGGAATAGTAATTGAACAAGTTTGGATTTCATGGGTTCAAAGCTTTGTACATTTCTATTTTGTTGAATCAGAATTTACTTTGAAAGAGAGAGATTCAAGTAAACTAAATTGAAACAATAGCACCATGTGACTGTTTGACACACAGCGTGATGGTAAGAAGCAACCTTTTAGGGTTTTGTCTTTTTTATTTCGTTAATCAACCTGCAAATAATTTAGTTAGATAGATCAAGCAACGAGGTTGACCTTTAAATGAGAAGTGGAGTGTTCAGGTTCTGATCAGGAAAAAGCAAGCTTGCTCGGATATTGCCAGATTGCCAGGTTCTTCTCAGCTTCATATTCTGCGATACTACCATGCTTTTGGGTTATTTCTTCTTTTTCTTTTCTGGGTTTATCTTGTTTATGGGATAATTGCCAGTAGTTTTCTCTGCATTTCTCTGACAGTAAAAAGTCAGAGAGGATAATTTTTCATGATATGAATGAACGGACAATGAAATGAAATTAATGTTTGAAGAGATACTGATTTACTCTTGGTAATTTCATGATATCAGTGTCTTTATTCTTCATCATTTGCAATTGTACAAGACCTTTACTTTCTCAACAACCAGATACCAAGAGAAAATGGCAGTCGAGGGTGAAATCATGCCTGCCCGAGAAGGTAAGATATCATCTCTCCTCTTCTCTCCAGACTCCGAGTATTACAAGATCCTTAGATTTCATTGTCATTATTTAGAAGAATATACAGAAGTCATAGTGGCATGGTTGACGGATAATTAAGAAGTCGGGCAGTTGGCTGTGACCTGTTGGAAAAGATTGTTGTTCTGCTCAGCAGAGCTAAATTTTTGTTCTCGAAAAGCATGCTTTTACAAGTAAAAAATGTGTTGCAGGATGCATTACCAAACGAGGATGCATTAGCCGATGCTAAATTTTTGTTTGCTTTATTTCCTTGTTAACTAAGTAGAGAACTGTTTAGCTACTTGAACTACTTGATAGAACTGCAAATGCTTCCTCTGATACACAAGTGGATACAGGGACGGACTGCCTCCAAAAAATTATCCCCTACTGCCTCCAAAAAATTTCATATAAAAATATTATTATTTTTAATTTTGATCTTATAAATTTTTTTAAATATTTTTGCCCCCACTCAAAAAATTTTAAATATTTTGCCCCCACTCAAAAAAATTTCTGGATCCGTCCCTGAGTGGATATGCAGCCTGTTGACATTTTGGATTTCCATAGATCAATAGTTGGCTATGGTTAAGTGACATTCAAATGAAGCTTTCTTGTATGAGTTGTTTATTTGCATTATAGTTAATTACTTGTGATGGCACGATAAAGGACTTGCAGAGGGTGCAATGTGGTGCAAGATGCTCCTTTGAAACCTTTTGCCATCTAAGCTTCTGAGGAATCTCAAAGGATGAGTGTGGTTTTCTTTTCTGTCCTACTTCTTCTTATGTTCAAAGTTGTTTGTAGGGTTATTATGGGTAATCTGTGTTAAGGTTTCACTTTAAATGTGGATTCTTTGATTTTGCAATCTAAAAACCATGTATGTTTAAAGAAAGAAGAACACTGTTGATCCTCAAAAGGTACAGCTTAGTAACAGAGACTTAATTAAGACAGTAAATCGAACACTTAAAAAATGAAAATGGAAACTGATGCAATCTCGAACTTATCATGTCCCTAAGTTATTCTTCTGTATCCTTAATACATCAAAATTACTCATGTAAAATTTCTACGATCATATGCAATATGACAAATTTGAAATAATAAAGAATAATAGTTTATGTTGATTCAAGTTTGTCAAAAGCAGAGAAGTTTGGGTCATCATATATCTTTACAAACAATGTCTGGTAATGACAGGATCGAGTTGCTGCTCTTTAGAAATTTGTGTTTTCCCATTGCTGTTTCCAGATTCTTATGCTAGATTTTCTTTATGGTCAGCAATGGTGGAGGAAACAGTGCAGGAAATGATTTGGAATCTGTTATGTGATGAAAAGGTGAGGTTTATTATTCTTCATGGGGAGGCTGGAAGTGGGAAGACGTGGCTGGCCAGAGTAATGAGTGAGTACGCAATTGATGAAGGCCTATTTGATGGAGCTCTATGGCTGTATCTAAATAAGCAGTACGATGAAATGTCTCTTTTCCAGAGCATTGCCAGCCAGTTGTCTCTGCTGTGCTCTGGTGATGAGTTGGAAGATGAATATAATGAGGAAGAGATGAACAAGATGGAGGAGGGCGAGCAAAAGAAAAAAGAAGAGGAACTACAAGAAAAGTTGAAACAAAAGATTTCTGAATTGCTTGGGAGAAAGAAATATCTTCTGATCTTGGACGATGAGGGGAGTAAGATGACCGAGAAACAGATTATAGACAAATTAAACTCCTTTATCCATCCAAATCAAGTGAAATCACTCAGGTTTTTGGTCACTAGACGTAAAAGCGACGGTGGTGAAGTAACAGGGGAACTGATTGAGTTGGCGGGCTTGTCCAAAGCTGAATTGTTATCTCTGTTTGAAACCAGAGCCAAGTTGCAAGTCCCTGAATCTCTGTCCAAAGCCAAACAAGATATTTTGGAGAAGAGTAAGGATTTACCTGCTGCAATTATAGTGATAGCAGAAGCATTGAGGTACATCGCACAGCACAGTTCCAAACAGTGGACATTGGAAAAAGCCTTTGAAAGAGCTTGTGAGAAGGTAGATGATGGTGTTAAGGACTTATTTCGTTGTGGCTATGACATGTTGCCCAGCAGTGAATTGAAAAGCTGCTGCTGGTATAGCAGGCAACTGTTTGAAAAACATGGTGGTATCCATTATAATGAATTAATTGCATGTTGGATAATGGAGGGATATCTTGGTTTTACAGATTGCATAAAGAAAGGATACATGAAGGGCCACAGGGTTCTTATGGAGTTTATTGATCGAGGAATGCTTAAAATACAAGAAGACAACATCGTCACCATGGAAAAGAAGGCACTGGAGGTGATTGATGACCGTGTTCACGGAATTGGTAGCACTGCCAATCTAGGACTAGCTAACATTTACGATGAAGGAGAATGGAACTCTCTTGGGAAAATTGCGCTTGCAGATGGTATGATAAAAACTTTGTGCAACCCTAAAAGCTGGGAGAGGCTTTCTACATTATTAATTGATGGAAATAAACTATCTGAGGGATCTCCTGACTTCTTTCATAATCTGAAGGAACTCAAAGTTCTTGCTGTTTTCCAACCCAGATTTAGATCTGTTCCCTTGTCTTTGTCTAACATGGAGAAACTTGAAGTGCTTTTGCTAAGAGGATGTGAAATGTTGGACGAAGTGCAGTTCATCTCGAATCTTAAGGCATTAGCTGTTCTTGAGATATCTGATGCTAGTTCCTTGAGGGAAATTGGGTTTAATATTTTTGATAACATGACTAACCTTAGGAGTCTTAATCTATCCAGAGTCCAGATTACATCACTGGATTCTCCAACCAAAGAGCATCGTACATTGCGTTGGTTAATCCTTAAGGAATGCTCTAGCTTGAAAGCAGTACCAACGCTGACCCTTTTCAAGAACCTTGAGGTTCTTGATACTTCTGGTGCTACACAGTTGAAGGACATCAGTAACCGCAATTTCAATTCATTGCATAAACTTCAACTGATTAACTTTTCCCAAACCCAAATTAGTACATTTCCTTTTGTACAGGACCTTTCAAAGCTGAACCAAATCTTCTTACGAGATTGTGAGTGCTTAACAAGATTGCCAGGCCTTCCAGACAGCATTCAAACTCTTGACCTTTCAGGTTGTAGCCACTTTTCTGAGATTGGGAAACCACAGAAACCAAAGCAGTATGAACTTAAGCTGCTTGATCTTTCACGAACCCTTATTGAAAAACTTGAGAAACTACCATTTCTGACTAGAAGCCTTTGTAGTCTCATTTTAAATGGATGTGAGAAAATTACTCAATTTCCTTCCACATCTGCTGTTGAAAAACTAGAGTTACTTGATCTTTCGAATGCCAAGAATTTGGTTGAATTTGTGGACCAATCTTTCAGTCATTTGATGCATCTTCGAGTTCTCAACCTCTCAAATACCAAAATTAAGAAGGTACCATCACTTTCTGGACTTGGCAACCTTTGCCAACTTTTAATTGCTGGATGTGTGAAACTTTCTCCGTTTCCAGAGATCGATGATCTCGTTAAAATTGAAATGCTTGATATATCCGGTTGTAAGGCTTTGAAGGGGATACCAACTCAATCTTTCAAATTCTTCTCTCGTCTTCAACAACTCAATCTCTCTGGTACAAGTAACCTCGAAGATTTTGACACATCATTCTTGAAGAATATGATTTCCCTTCAGATTGTAAACCTTTCTGGAGGAGTCCCTCTCAAGGTATATCCACCAACGGCTAAGCATTTGAGTGTCAGTCAGCTTTTACCCAGTACTTCTTCAGGATCAAGTCAAGTGTCAACTTTTGGAACTGTTTCTGAAAATGAGGTTATGGATTCATCAGAGAGCCACATCAAAGGAATACCTCAGGAGATCTGGGAGTTGAACAGTCTTAAGATACTTACTCTTTCAAAATTGGAGGATATTGAATGGGGGAAGATAAAGTGCGAAATTCGTTTTGATGGATTGAGCATCTTCAAGTTGGGTGATGTCCATGCTGATACCTATGGGCCTTCGACATCCACTTGCGCTACCTACCCTCATTTCTATATTTGTCCTGTGAAGGAGGAAGGGAAAGAGGAAATTATCCAATGTGACAAAGAACCATTTGTCATGGATATTTACTACTACTTGACTAGACATACCCCTCATCATGAAACAGAAGACAGATTTTTTGAGATTCATGGATTTCATAGTTTTCCTGAAAGTTTTAGTAATATTCTTAAGTTTGCCTCTTATGTATTGTTCAATGATACTCAATCACTGAGTAGCTTGTCTGAGTTAGGAGCTGACAACACTAAGGGCATGAAAGGTTGTTGGTTTGACAGATGCAAAAACTTGCAAGTCATTATTTATGAAGAAGAGAAAGAAGCAAGATTTGGGGAAAATTTGGAGATTCTGTGGATTTCAAATCTTCCACATCTGGAAACAATATACAAGGGGAACCTTCAAGTTCTGAATGACCTTCAGTATAAGGTCCTTCAGAACTTGAAATGTTTGTTTCTGGACTGCTGCCCAAAGCTTACAAACATCTTCACCTCATCCTTGCTTCCAGAGAACCTTGAGGTCCTTGAAATTCATTTCTGTGATAAGTTACAGACTGTGTTTGAACATGAGAAACCAACAGAGTTATCACTGAAGAAGTTACACTTGTTTGAGCTACCAGAATTGAAGAGCATTGGATGTGTGTTTCCATCTCTGAAATGTTTAACGGTTGAGCAGTGTCCAATGCTTTCAGAAATTTGCCCCCCTTCAACCCAGCCTCCGCTAGATCTTGAAGTTCTCAAAGTCGAGTCCTGCGATAAGTTGGTGACTGTGTTTGGAGATAACTCATTGGAGCATAAATTTCACAAGTTACACTCGTTGCATCTGTGTGAGCTACCAGAATTGAAGAGCATTGGATGTGTGTTTCCATCTCTGAAATGTTTAAATGTTGAGCACTGTCCAATGCTTTCAGAAATTTGCCCCCACTCAAGCCAGCCTCCGGTAGATCTTGAAGTTCTCGAAGTCAAGTCCTGTGCTAAGTTGGTGACTGTGTTTGGAGATAACTCATTGAACTATAAATTTCACAAGTTACAATCGTTTTATCTGTTTGAGCTACCAGAATTGAAGAGCATTGGAGGCGAGTTTCCATCTCTAAAAAGTCCAAAAGTTGAGCTGTGTCCAAAGCTCCAAAAGAAATCCTCCTTGATTTAGCTTCCACAAGATCTTGAAGTTCTTGAAATCAAGTCCTGTGGTAAGTTGGGCGCTGAGTTTGCATATAACTCACCGGAGTGTAAATTTCAGAAGTTACAGAAAGTGCATATTTTTGATCTACCAGAGTTGAAGATTATCGTAAGTGTGTTGTCTTCTAGGAAAGATTTCAAGATCAAGCAATGCCCACTATTGTGGTAGATATGAAGGGTAATAAAAAGGTGCAGAACTATCCTTGTACATTGCCTGCTTCATGTTTCTGTTTTCCCCTATTATAATTTTGTTGTCCATTTGACTGAACTTTAGACATTCTTCTTCATAACCATCCCTCGAACCTCAAAAGTTCTAACGGTAAAAGAATTTGATTTTGGTTCTCTTTCACTCAGATTTATAGCTAAAACCGGTAGGCATGTAGTATGTCAAATTGTTGAAGAAAAAATATCTGCAGGCATCTTCAATTTCTAAATTGCATAGCAGCTCACAGCAAGAACGTGAATGTGAGAGCTTTGAATTTCTGAATTTTCAACTATTCTTTTCTGAGTGTAAATGTTTTATCCTACACCAGCTGGTAAAAGTTAGATCCCAAAAATCCTCTACAAATGTGGAAAGTTGGGAAATGAAAATTTTTTTACATTACAACTCGATTTCTGCATCTTTCTTGTAATTTTTTTTATTTTGTTTTATTACCTGATTGAGATTGATTCAAACTTGGCTAGGCATCCTGGTTGATGTTGGAGGAATAACCATAACTGGCCATTGAAGAACGTTGGTGCTTGAACCATGAATAGATCCAAGTAGCATTACTGACTTAAAAGGGCTGGAGATGGTGACACTTGGAGTACCACCAATGCCTTGGAAGATTGAGTGATTGTAAAAAACTGTGTTGGGATGGAGGTAGGAACCTTATGTTGGTAAAGTCTAAATATTAAAGCTTAGCATGCTTCAGAATAAGCAGTCCTCTGAACTCTGATGCTCAACCCCTTTCATTGATAGATTTCTACCTTCATAAGAGATGCGTGGAAATTACCCAACAAGAATGTGGGAAGTTCTGTGATCAGCGCAAAAACTTACGTAAGTCACGTTTTTATGACAATTTACTTTTCTTATATTAATATCCTTTAGTATTACTATATTTTAAAATAGTTTTCTGAAAATATCTATTTATATATAGAAGTTATGTAATTTGAGAGATACATTTGTAATGTACTTTATCAATTGTTAAATTACATCTTAAAGAAATATATTAATTCTAAATTCATTATTGGTTACAATGTGCATTTAATTATAATATTAAACTTATAATAAAATAAAATAAACCTATATATATAACATTGTACAAGAACTTTTTTAATAAAATTAAAATGATAAGAAGACATATATTAACAAAAGGTAAAAGTACATTGCGCTGATGACCTGGAACAGTTGCATTATTGAAGACCGGGTGACCCACATAACATCAAACTTGAAACTTGAAAGAGCCTCTTCACCGACAGAACAGCTACGATCAGTCAATCCGAGGAAAGAAGACAAAACTTAACAAGTGCCATTGATTATGTAATCCCCTTGTACAGTTACGATCAATCAATAATATCTCCTCTAATTTTGCAATGCTTTGTTCAATTTCGCAGGGACATCCCATAGATGCTCCCTTGGCAGCTCCTTAAATGAGCGTGGCCTTATTTGTTTTTATGAGGGGGGCCTGGGCAGGTGCCAGGAAGCATTTGCATGAACTAGTATTGGTTTGTTCCAATTTTAT